>KZ805304.1:293604-307023 GCA_003073855.1 Periconia macrospinosa
GGTTTTCCGGCCAGGAGATATTCGCAGCTTTTTCCGCTGGGTCCAAATGCCATGATCACGTAGCGCACAGAGACGGTTGCATGCAACATACTGCAGCTTCACGCGACCTTTCTTGGTCCATTACTTGCTCGTCTTACCGATATGCTAACCCTGTTTTTTTCAAGATGTCCGTAACATCACCCATGTGTTGAACTATGATTACCCGAACAACTTTGAAGACTATGTGCACCGTATTGGTCGTACCGGTCGTGCTGGTGCGAAGGGTACTGCCATTACCTTCTTCACCACCGAGAGTATGTTTCACTCCACCGCTAAGAATGTTAACCTTTGCTAACTTATTCTAGACTCGAAGCAGGCTCGTGACCTTGTCAACATACTCACCGAATCCAAGCAGCAAATTGATCCCAAGCTTCACGAGATGGCCCGTTATGGTGGCGGCGGCGGTGGAGGTGGTCGCTGGGGCGGCGGTCGCGGACGTGGTCGCGGTGGTGGCGGTAGTAAGTAGATATCTCACTTTGCAGCCGGGAATTTTTTGTTAACGAATTTATAGGCTGGACTGGATCCAACAATGCCCCAGTTCGCAATAGCCGCTGGTGAACGATTGACGCGTAGCGACCACCATCTTCCTGCCGTCGATCATTCGCCCAAACGCAACACTTTGCCTCTGCGAGTCCTTTGTCCGATGCACTGACATAGACTTTTCCGTTTTCTTTTTTTATTACTCTTGTTTTCCAACCATTGCGGGTGGTAAATATCACTTCATGCTCATCCGTCACCGTATGCTGATACCCCGGAGGATGAAGAACATGGGTCCTATGCGCGAGGTTCATAACTTCCTTACATTAGATTGGCATTTTCATTCCACTTTGTTCAGGCTGCACATTTGTGGCTTTTTTATCTGCCCCTCCCGGTCTCCCAGAGGAGTCGTCAGGGCGATTATGCATGCGGGATAGTGGCGTTTATCCGACAAAAGTATGACAATTAGCAGTAATATAGAACACTTCTTGATGTGACCTGAATCAATCTTATCTGCCGTGATGGTGAACTTTGACGCGTTGGCAGTACCTCTGTGACTCTATCATTGCTTGCGTGCCATTCGTGTGCACTAACCCAGACATATTGGAGCCCCAGTAACAGAAGAATTGCAGCATTAGGAGCAGAGCCTTTGAATGAGAGTTGGAGTAAAGTTGTATAACATGATTATCCCGAGTGGACGGCGTGTTACGAAGAAAACGAACGCCTATATCAATGAGGGCGCTTGAAATCAAATGCAACGGTTTTTTTCAAACAAATTGGCATGAAGTGGAATAGATGATCAAATTGCTATACTGCTGGTCCATTCAATCTTGTATCAAACTGATTTCGGAAAGACCTTTCAAATCCTCTCTTGTTCTTGTTCCCAGCAGGACATTAAATGTAGTATCTTTATATGCGTGATAACCGCTCTATAATACCGAAGTTACTCTGATAGTTTGCATAAGACATTTAAGCTGGAGATATTGCAGATAGCATGACAAGTGTATAAGCATCAAGACCATATTCCGGAGATTTTGGCGTGGCTATGGTTTTCTAAATGTTTTCTTTAGGCGTTTGTCGTTCCTTTCGACTGGAGGGCAGGGTTATTGTCTTCGGTGAAGGGTAAAAACACGTGGTTTTTACCATGAACCTCACGCAAGCAGATCACTGGTTGTAGAGACAGTTCAAGACAATAAAGCAGATCTAAGTCTCAAGTATTTGGATTGTCGTAGTCTGAATGTACATGCTGTAATGCGGAAGTAGAGATTAGTAGGAGTAGTCTTTTCAGAAGAACTGGATGAACGAAGAATTCTAGAGATAAAAGCAAAATAGGGGGGGAGTGAGATCTGCTCCACAACAATAAAAGTGTTCCACCCTGATCAGCTGCCTGCTATGCATATACCAATAGCTTACGTTTATCGAGTGTACGTGAACTAGCCATCTGGGTAGCACATGCACACTTTGATACTAGTCAACTAGTCACGATATCCTGCAGTAGTGAAATTGAGGGCGTAGATCGACAATATCTGTTTTACAACCTTTCCTCCGATGAAGTTTATTGGCTTACTGGTATTATCCTTACCCCTAAAATCGTCAGCTGCAACTGACGTAGTAGTGTCAATCTCTTTCAATAGGTGGGTAACTGTGTCATGAAACCACATACTCGATATGCTTTGTTCACAAGGGATATGCCTGAATTTCCTTTACGTTTCTCGTTACGTACGTACAGTACTTTGTTATCGGGCCAAGCTATATGGTGTGCTGATTATTCTAGCGGCCTTATATCCACTCAACATCTACACACGACGCCGGGTTAGTTGGTAAAGATGAGATAAGACACCACAGCAATCGAGGCGGGGCACTAGCTACAAACAAAGTATCTAGACATTTCGAATATCGAAGAATACTATATCGACATATGAGATTTGCTTTACAAGTGCAAACACTTTTCTCCCCTCAACTTCCTTCATGTTTCGAACGTCAATAGAGTGCGAGTATTCTCCGTATGAAGTGAAAATCGATGGCAATGAGAGTTTTGCCCGATGTCAAGGGAGTCAACACCAAAGAAGATTCTCGCGTATGGCAGTTGATAATGAACTATAAGATCAATATCATACATCTACTGTGCTCTTAGGTAGGACATGGAATGATCGAATGTGAGGTAGAGAGGGAGATGTAAGATGGACTCAGTTATAGATACAAGCAATGAAGACGAGTAGCGTCACGAAGCTGTGAGAGTATTGCATTGGATGTACCAGCTAACGTACTAGTTTATGTAGGATGAAAGAGGAAGCATATTGTATAGTTTGTCAATTTATGTGAGTATGAGGGAGTGTGTGAAAGATGACTATTGTTCTCATTATACATATGCGTATGGAAGAATAAAACCCTAAATATACAAAAGAACAAAAACCAAAGTATCAGGCCTACTTGGTCAAAGTCATAGAGAAAATGGGACAATGGACAATATACACATAACATCCAATGTCTTTTTAACGTGTAGGAAGTAACAAGGTTAAGCTCCTCCCCCCCCCCTACCCCGTTCACAACCCCGATGGAAATAACGCAAGAATCTCTCCACAAACAATCATATGAAAGTCCTTATCCCACTCTTCTCCCCCCCCAGCCCCCCCCCCTGCGCAAGAGGTGAAGACGCGTCCTATCTCTTCCAAAGACTATTCGAGGTACATAGAGTATCTGATTACGTTTCACGGCGCGCCAAACTCAATCGTCACCCGCGCGATAAAGAATTTAGGTGGGGTGTGTGTATGTGTGTGTATGAGTGGGTGAAAGTAGGGGGGGAATGTTTTGGCACACGAGAATTAACACCCGCCCCCCCCGTGTCAAGGATACCACACGCGTTCATAGCATAGGGGTCCTTTTGTCAAGGATTACGGCGCGGAATGAGGGAATGGGTGAGAAGTGGGGTGAGAAGTTTTGATGATGGGGGGACGGGGGGAGGGTTTTTTTTTTGTGGACAGTGGAGCGGGTTGGTTGGGAAGGACGGGATGGATGGATGGATGGGTGAATGGATGAATGGAGCAGAGCAGGCGGGCGCGCGCGCGCGCGCGGGAAAGGCATGATGCGGGAAAGGTATGCATGATACGTTCGATTCATTCGTTCACTGGTGGGTAGTTATCGCATATTCACACACACACACACACACACACACACACACGACGCGTTGGTTGACATTGAAGTTGTCATTTTGCGGCTCGCGATCGGAAAGTGGAGATATTTTTCCTTCATTCTTGCGTGATAATGATTGATCATCATTGGAAATTCGGAGATATAACTCCGATTCAGGAGAGAAAGATGTGTCTTTCTACTCTTCTCCCACTTTTGCGCACAGAGTGAGAAAAGATCAGTGTCAAAGGAATCAAAGGCTGTACATTGTCAGATAGAGCAAGGTCACTACTTTTTTTTTTAAACCTTTTTCCTCGGTCTGAACGGAATCCGAACAGAATGTACTAATATTATCTATCGCACAGAGTGCACTTGACGAAACACGCCTCGGTTTCCGCTTCAAGCCATGCACGTCAAGCATTGTACAAGTATGGCCATGTGCTTCCCAAGGCAGCCGCCCCCGTCATCCGCTGATCTTGATGTAACATGAAATGTTTTGGTGGAGCCCATCCAACACTCAACTTGAAGTAATCACGCACGAGATAGAGTGGTTATTACCCAACTCCTTCCTCATGTCCGGGATGGGGCGAATACTGGGGATTGGATCGCATCCGGATGTGTTAGCGTATTGGAATAAATCAAGAAAGAAGCTACCCATCACGAATCATGGCAAATGGAAAGAAGGTTTCCGTATTTGTCGTAAAAACAATACCGGGGAGATGGCTGGGAGAAGGACAGGATTTGAGATTTTGTTGGCCCTGGCCAAAAGTGGGTCTCTTTTTTTTTCGATGCCGCTTTTCCCTTGTGAACGGAAACAATTGTTGTTTCTCTGTAGGGGGGGTAAGTTAAGTTAGTGGAGTGTCTTTTTTCAAAGGGAAAGAACCGACACCATGTTCGCGCTAGGTGGGCTTCAAAGTCAGCCCCACGCAGCAGGCATGATGAAAGGCCGGGTTAGGGCTAGATATGGATAAGCTCCATCGCTCTACGATCGGCCTATGAGACCGGCATTGTTGAGCTTGCGGGAAGCAAGAAGGTTCCCGTGGGCGGATATCGACCGGCGTTTTCTTGACAAAAAGCGAACAGCACACCGGTAACAATCGATCTGGGGGACATGGCGATGGTGTTTCCAGGGGCAGCTTGCTTAGTTCCCGTGGCCTTTGGGTTTGAAGTTTCGATGTTGAAGATGGCTCACCTAGTCCAAGACTTTTTTCTTTGATTTTTGATTTTGAGATTTGCACATGTCGACAATGGACACGCAATTCAGAGCAGGTGGAGCGAAGAGAAGAAATAGACCAATGCTGCTCAGCTGTTCCCGCCCCGTATTGCCACGCAGTAATCAAACCTTGCTCAGAGGTAATGACTCGTTCAGCCAACACTGAGCGCATGCTCGCCGCTCATGTCCGCAGACTCCAAATCCAGAGGAGGCCATGTTCGGGGGACGAGGAAGAAGGGGAGCCAGATGCTCGACACATTTAGCGCGGGCGGTGCAGACAAGGATGGTGGCAGCAAGCGGATACGTTAGTAAGTATGGCATATTCATAGCATAGCGTACATAGGATAGCATAGCATGTGGAGTGGGGACGAGGATGAGCCATGGCCGCCGCCATTGGCAATTGCACAAGCATGAGCGAAAAAAGATGTGTGCAATGTGGATCCCTGGAGCCAGTCAAACCATCGGCCTCAGCGACCGTTGAATCGCCGAAGCAGAGGTAGGTCGACTCGAGTGTCTGCATGCGTCAATATCTGTCATGCAGTCTCCAGCCCTCCCTGATTGGGTCTCTCTCTGTCCACTGAACAATCATGACGAATTGCCCACTCCGGCCAGTAGTGTACCAGCAAAGGGCTGTTTATTCCTCTCATGGTGCTTGTGCTGCAACCATTGGCGGCAGGAACAGCACCAGCCCGGCTCCATTCTTCAGCTCAAAGGCAATCGCCGGCGCTGCCTGTGATTGGGAAACAGCACGCCGCTCAGCAGTGACATTTGCCATGTCGCAAAAGTGTGGTTGAAGCGATGTTGTACATATATAGTAACGTACATGCTATGCTGCATTGCATACAGGAAGAATGGTACCGGGACAAGTGCAAAAGGAAACGCGACGTGATTAAACATTACCGCCACATTACAAGACGCAGGTTATTGCTGGGATGCCGCAACGAGGCAAGGGGTGGAGAAATATCGGATGGGGCACCCCAGGGTGGTCGGGTAGCTGCTGTTACTTGACGCAAAAACATCAAATGCATTGATTGCATCCATGAGCACCAACTTACAGAGGGCCGCGGAGGCCGTGTTGCAAGATGCAAGATGCAAAATGCAGTGTGCAGTGTACACGAAGCAAGGCAAGGACAGGACAGGACAGCAAGTGGACTCGTGTTTCCATATCAGCAGGGTGTACACCGTAACTTAGTCCCGATAGTTATGACCGGGGCTGGAGAGCATATGATTGCCAAACTGCCTCAGGTCTCAGGCTTCTAGCAGGCTTCTAGTGGAGGAAAATTGACTGGGTGAAATGTGGGGTCGTTCACTGCAGTTCTTAGGGTTGATCTTGCCGCAGGAAGAGAGGCATGGCGTGATTTCCATCCGACGTCTGTCTGTCTGTCTAAGTAGGAAACGAAAGAAAGGCATTAATTGGATTCATTGGATTCATGGGGAAGAATGAGCAGAGTGCAAGTGCAGTGCAGTGCCATGAGATGACATGGACATGGAGGCAAAAAAAGAACGGTGACAGTCGTCGGAGCCATGGAGGGATTCAAGGCCGATTGTTCCTGTGCAATGGTTTCTGTGTGTAAACATTATGCAGCGATTGGCCGGCGGCGGGCAACCATGACAAAAAGGCGGCGCGTCCCCAGTGCCCAGTCCGCAGCCCGCAGCAGTCCCCAGCAGCATGGTCGAGGACCTGCCTGGTGTCGAGGTGGGTGTGTACCGTGTCGAGGTGTCGCGGTGTCGAGGGAGGGAGGAGAGTGAGCACTGAGCACTGAGCACTGGGCAGAGGAAGAGAGAAGCACTGACCAGTGCACCCGTGCGTCTGAATACTGCAGTGCATTCTGCAGTCTGCGGTCTGCAGTGCAGCGCATCCCTGTCCGGTTTTTGACGTAGGATCCAACCACGTGAGGAATATCGGCCGAATTACAAGTGGAGTATCGCCGTAGCCACCGGACCCACTTGGCACTTGGGGCCAGGGGGGGGGGGCCTGCCGTTGCACATGTTGGCAGTTGGGTGGCTGGTCTCTCGCTCGTCGCTCCGCACTGCTTGCTTGCTTGTACGCGTTGTGGTGCATGTCACAGCGCCAGTAAGTCCGATGCCCTCCCTTCCCTCTCCTGCCCTCCACCATCCAGCGATGCTTTGGGAAGGTCTTTCGTTGCACCTGTCCCAGGATCATGGATGCCATGGCCCATGGCCCATCAATCGCATACTTCATCATGCCATAGTACATGTCCCAACTTTCAACAAACGCCTGCGATGCGTGTCTTGATGAGTGGTAGTTACCGCACACTCAACTATTACTGTACTTTGCACATGCTATGCTGCATCGGAAAAATAAAATCGAGCTTACCTACACTTGGACAAACGAGGCATGCGCTGCTTGGGGTGGCCTTAACTTACATGGCTTATGACATGGCCTGTATGACATAGATCCCGACCGCTCTTCTTCTTTTTCTTCTACTTCGTCTACTTCGTCTTCTTCTACTTCTTCTACTTACTGCAAAGCGTACATTTCATTTTGACGGAACCATCCTGCCTGAGCCGAGTGACGTTTGACGTCGACCAGACTTTCCCCTGGTGCGACCCAGAGCAGCCATTTCCTGAGTATCGGAATCTCGAGTTGCACGGTATTCTACAGGTCCATAGTAAGTTATGCCATCGATTTAGCGTCTGTTGTGTGTAGAATTGTGGTACTTACTCTGCGCACTACTGTCGTGGAGCGATTCAAGCTCTCCCGCACCCGCTGGAAGGCGTGGTTCGTCATTTTAGCAGCTGCATAGTGTTGGTCATCCTGGCTCGGATCAGGACGCGACGTGAGAAATCAAACACCAAAAGATGGATGGTCGCCGAAGGACCGTGCAGGTTCCTTGGAAGCATGGCACTGGGTGGAAATGAGAAGGGTCCCAGCACAAGCAGGAGGAGGTCAGGATAAGGTTCGCGAGCTGGTATGTTTCCGGTAAGAGCGCTAGATTTTAGCAGCATGCCATCTGTACCTCAAAAGCTCAGAACAGGATCAAACAATGAACAGTTTGTTTTGACCTGCTCTCAAACACAACACACGCCATTCGGACAGACAGACATGCGGGCAAAGGCTGTTTCTGAAGCAGGAAGCCCCTTTCTTCTTCGAGTCCAGGAGGATGCTTATTATCCGGCTTTTCGCGGACTATCGGCTACCTTCTGCATGGACGAGCCACGGTTGGCCAACGAGCCTGAGATGCGGAGCATTCTGACCGTCATATAGTGTAATTATAGCTATACCAGTAGCGAATCAGGAAGTTGGGAGATTTGGGTGAGTAGGTTCATGGTTCTGCTCATACCATCATCCTGTCACAATGCGAAAGGAAGCAGTGAGACGGCATAAGTCATCTAAAACAATAGCAATACTGACAGGTGCAATGCCTGTGTCGGCCCCCGGAATTGGATAACTACAGAACATATCATATGTAACAATACCATCACAGCGCATGATAGGCTGGCAATCTTGTCCAGGGAATTTCTGGATGTAATCAGGATTGACCGCAACTGATTCCTGTAACTTGAAAACGAGATCCTGATTCGCTACGTGTAATCGAATGATTGTAATTTGTAAATAGGCGGCTCATCACGGACAGGGTATCACGGTGGCTTTTTTGCAGTAATAACTCGAGGACGTTATACGGGGATTCGGTCCAGCGACGACATGAGGCGGTGAAGTGGTGGGCAAACGGACCGGCAGTAATGAGTAATGGGTGGCTGATGGAGAAGCAGCAATGACGACGAGAGCTTCTCTCACCCGTATTCGACATGCAATTGCAGACGGTCATGGAGTCCCCAGCCACTCAGGTCGCGTTTGTAATCCCTTGCTGCCGCATCTGTCCAGTGTGCCGTCTCCAATATCGACCCGCATGATGATCGAGCCGAGCTTGCGCGGCATTTTCCGGGTGCGCGATGACCGGGGTCACCATAAGGATTTTGCAGGGTGAAGAGTTGTCATTGTTGCAGCGGGCGTGAGAGGGAGAGTGGGAAGATGGAAGATCTGTATACGAGTAGGCATGCAATTAACCAAGTAGAGTGTTGTTCACAATTAGAACGTTCTGTTGTCTAAGCTAGCCAGCCTTATGCCAAATCCCTGCGCGTGATTCTAGCGTGAGGCTAGCCATCAGCCTCATCATCCCAAAGACCAAATCTCTCGCAATCCGTTGGGGCTGTTCAGCTAGAAACGCCCAGGCCGGCAAATCCGGCAAAGCGTGTGTTGGTGACAGGTGTGTGTGCGCGTGCGGAATGGGCAGCGTCGGTGAATGACGAGGGCCAGAGGAAAAAGGTGAAAAAATTGGGCGAATGACCTTTTCCGAGCTCTGTGCGCGAAGCGAGTAAACACGGCTGAGTCAGCCGTCTGTGCCTGGCGTGCATACTCTAGCGGCCTCCAGGTCTTCTTCCCCTCGCCACCATCGCGCCTTCCCACCTTTGTCACTAGACTGAGACGGCCTCGCACATCTCTGGCTACCCATCCATCCGCCCAAGATCAACCTCATCACCACGCGCTCTGCGTCTGAACCACAGTCAGATAGCCAGAAGGCCCAGAAGACAACCACGTCTTGACTGAACGGTCCGTCTGACTGCTTGATTGATAGGTTGATTGCCTGGTTCGCCTGCTCCACGCGCGACCACGCACCTGCAATCAGAAAATACACATACAAAACGCGCACACAGTTCAAACTCACCAGCCACACCAGGACTTGTTGGTTGCGCCCGTTACAGCTACTGTACTCGGCCTGTACTGCGTGTATCCACGCGCTTTTTGTGTGTGAGAGTGAGGGGAAAAAAAATTTCTGGCGTGTCTGCCCACCACATTCATCATCAACAAGGCGACCTGACCTGACCTGTGTCTTCTGCCCGCACGCTTCCATCATCCAATAGAAGCACCACCATATTCAATTGTCGTTCCACCCATTGCCAATTGCCTGCGACTTTTTTTTTTAGAGCAGGTCGTCGCGAGTAGAAGGCTTGCCTGTAACTGCCTGTGGACCCGTTTGGAGCGGAAAAGCGGCCGCGCAGGAAGCTGATCACCACTCGGCTCCTCGGCGCACTTGGGGGTTTTGAGAACAAAGCAGCACTGCAGTACGAGTTGCAGGGAAGACGGCAGAGCAAAGTGGAGAGTGGAGAGGGTGAAACCCAAAGGGCCCATAGCTCAGCAGCCTCCACCGACAACGGGCCGAATTCTCTGCTCTGCTTTCGCATCCGCCAGAAGGCGAGTGAAGGAGCGAGGAACAACGGAAGAGTGGCAAGCAAGCAAGCAAGCAAGCAAGCAATCGAGCAATCGAGCAAGCAATCGAGCCATTTTGCAAACCGCGCCTGCCTTTGTCATCATCCGCCCCCCCATCCCCATCACCAAGAAGGAAAAAAAAAAAAGATCAAAGTCTAAAAGAAAATAAAAATTTGGTACACAGATACACACAAGCAGAGGCTTTGCAGTAGGCAGCAGTAGCAGTAGCAGCAGCAGCAGCGGCTCCCTGCGCAAACCAAAGCAAGCAAGCAAGCACGATCACGACGACCTCAGGAGCGCTCCGCCGTGTCGACGACGCCCGACAGCAGAGTGACAGACAGTCGACAGCAAGCAAGCAAGACGAGACGAGACGAGACGACGCCGCCGCCAGCCTCGGATCCAACCTCGTCGTACCGGGGGTGTCTCAACGCCAGGCCGACCACGTCTTAGGTCGCAGGCTAGCGCGATCCCAGAGCAGCACGCCTCCTCCCATCAGCACGGCTCGGTTCAAGCCCATCTCGCAACCCTGGTCCTCCCTGGCTTTTCCATCGCAGGTGTCGTCAGGCTCCGCACTCTCCGTTAGTCGGCGGAACATTACCTCATCGAGCCTGCTAAGTCAGCCTGGGCAAGCCGCGACCCCCTCCCACCCTCGCCATTGGTGACACTTATCTCGAGCACCACACGCCACCCTTTTCCAGTTACTTTGGCCGCGCTTCTGCTAGCTGCATCCTCCACCCACGCCCTTGTCCCAGTCCAAGCCTAACCTAACCTACCCCCCCGCCAGTCCAGCACCCAGCCCGCCTGCCCGCCTGCCTGCCTGCTCACCGCTAGCAAGCACTACTCGTGCTACCGCTGCTCGTTGCACCTCACTTGCACTGACTGCTGCGCGAGATTCTCCGCGATTCGAGAGGCCCCAGCCAGTCCACACCTCTCCACCTCTCACTAGTTTTTGCGCCGCCACTGTCCGCTCACCTCGAGCTTGCGTCTTGTGTGCGTTATCTCGTCTGGCGCAAATCTGCCGAACCGCCTGTCCACCCACAAGGCCTTCCTGGAAACCACACCGTCTGCAAATCATCCGCGTTTAAGTTGCACGCTATTGTGCTCCTGACGACGTTGCCATTCTCCGGTTCTCTGGCTGTGCATCACCCTTGGCCCGCCTCCATCTGTCCTGGTCCTAGCCGCCTGTCTTTCTGTGCCCGCGGCAAATCACCCGGCGACGGTTTGCCAAACCGTCATATCACTACGACCATTCCCCTTCCTCCACAGCGCGCAACCAACCTAAGCTCCTTACGCTGAGGAATCTGATCCCTCAAACCCTTCCCCGATACAGTCAGTCTATGGACGGTCGACAATCCGAATACTCGCAGACAGGTTTGAGCTCGCCCTATCCATCTTTTCCAAAAACGCCTTCTGAGGACGATTCTGCAGATCAAGCATCTGCTGCGCAATATCACCCTCAGGGACAAGATCCAAGAGGTCCCAGCTACTCTGCCTCGGCCACGCCCACCTCCGAATACGCCATCAATCCCTCTTCTGCCCGATCAGGGTCCTTTCCCGAGTACATTCAACGTTCATACCAGCCGGGCGCTCAAGGAGCAGCAGCTGGAGGTATGGCGCAACCACAGAGTCCGTCTTTGCCTCTACACGATGGCTCAAACAATGACCATCAACAATCCGAACTCAAGTCTGACACCGAGGTTCCTATAGATCCATCGATCGCCGCAGCCACGAGCCCAACCTATCCTCAACATCAGCAGTACTCGCCGTACACCCCCCATCACGACATGCAGCACTATTCTGGCCACCCCAGCACTCCCATGTATGCTTCGCGACCGGAATGGGCTGGGCAATACCCCCAACCCGGCGTACATTATGGTCACCCCGCGACCTCTGGACCGCCTGCACCGGCTATGGTGTCGCCCATTCAGCGCCCTCCCACGGTAGGTGAAATTTTTCATACGCGTCCAGACGCGTTGGACACGCGCCAATTCTGTTGTACAGGATTCGATCGCGTAGACGATGGTTGTCATTGTTTATTTACACTCAAAAAGACGCGCACAACTAACATTTCCACGCAGGGCGGTCATCCGTTGTCTACGGTTTACTCATTCGTCCCAATTCCGGGCGCGCAGCAACATAAGCGTCCGCGACGGAGATATGAAGAAATCGAGCGCATGTATAAATGCGGGTGGAACGGTTGCGAAAAGGCATATGGCACGCTTAATCATTTGAATGCGCACGTCACAATGCAATCGCACGGCGCGAAGCGCACGCCAGAAGGTATGTATAATTCTTGTTGTTTTAGCTCAAGAACGCGTCAAATGTCGTTGTTCGTTTGTCTAGGAGCCGCGTTAAGCTAGCATACACGAGTGGTGTTGGTGCTGCGCCTTATTTTATGGTGCTCCCACTGGAACGGATAGCTTCAGATGACGGAAGCTAGCACTCTCCACCCTTGCCTGTCTCTCTTAGCGCACCTCTTAAAATGTCCATTATATGTTACTAACTTAACCACACTAGAATTCAAAGAAATACGCAAGGAATGGAAAGCAAAGAAGAAGGAGGAGGAAGCCGCGCGCAAAGCTGAAGAGGACAGGCACAGGGCTGCCGCCGAACAAAATCGCGCTCATGAAAATGGTGCCGACGCGCCTGTGTATGGTCAGATGCGACAGGCGGTCGGCGTGCCCGGCCAGGCTCCTGGCCACCCCCAACAGCTTCCCCCCATCGGTTACCAACCTGCCGCCTCTGGCAACACGTCGGGTGCTCAGTACGGGACCCAAAGCCCGGGACTTGCGGAGGGCATGGCTCAGTATACCACTCCCACTGGCAATGCCTACCACAGCCCAGATAGTAACAGCAACAGTTATCCACAGTCGCCCTACGGCTCAAACCCCCAAATGTACCAGCAAGGGCATTGACTTCGAGCATGATTCCCCCTTGCCCCTTGCTCGTGGTCGATGCGACGGCAGCGACTTGTCCGGAATGAAAGTATCAAAAAAGGTCATCCAACTCCACGTTCCACTCTCACGGCAGTAACCCTCAACGATTTCCTTTGGGGGGTTCTCTGCATCATTCGTCAAGGTAGCATGGAATGGTCTCAGCATTC
The DNA here is from genome assembly GCA_003073855.1 of Periconia macrospinosa. Taxonomy (NCBI): domain Eukaryota; kingdom Fungi; phylum Ascomycota; class Dothideomycetes; order Pleosporales; family Periconiaceae; genus Periconia; species Periconia macrospinosa. The sequence continues at coordinate 306,793 of KZ805304.1, forward strand.
TCAGCTCTGTTTCATCTGCATTTTCAACTGGCGGCGGCTGTATGTTTGTTTGTGGTGTTTTACGGTACAAAGGAAACGAATATTCTTGAAATGGCGAAATTAGTATCTTCACTCGGCGGTCCCCTCCTGCCATTTACATGAGAAGTGACGAGACGGGTGGTCAAGATAAGAAACGAGTTGGGTGTCGCATGGGAGTGTATTTCCTTTTCGCCTTCACTACCCATGATCTTT
>KZ805304.1:312564-339392 GCA_003073855.1 Periconia macrospinosa
CCGAGAGAAGTCGGCTTCAGGCTTCAGCTTCATGAAGCGGCTTCATGAATCAGCTTCACGCTTCATGAAGCTGAAGCCGCTTCAAGCCAACACTGACGATCGGATTAATGAGGGACGCTGATATGGCGTTTGGCGCGTATGCAGCAACGAATTGGCCCATGCCAGTATAGATGAACTCGTAGATGAGCATGATGAAGAATACGGCGCCGGCTTTGCTAGAATCGGATGGGAACCCAACCGTGTAGTAGAAGCAGACAAAGTAAAGCACGGCGCAGAGGATGAGGTAGGGAAATTCACTGATGATTAGCCCGGTAACGAAGGCTTTCCAGGAGTACATTTTGCTCTTTTTCTCGCGCGCATCGTAAATGTCTCTTCTTTCGATGAATAGCGGTTGTAATTGAGCGAAAACACCGGGAGCGACGAACAGGAATTGGAAGTTGGAAAAGAGAGCAAGTTGTAGATCGCCGACGGAGTTGCCTAGCATCCAGAACGTGAATCCATTGAAGAGGGCGGACCCTATATGCAGCGCCATTTTGTTGTTGATGTAGTCAATGTTCCTATACAGGGAGGTGTTCATACGCCGTGTGACCACTGTTGTCTGGTTCCACAGGCTAGTGGCGAATTCTTGACCATCATCTGATGTCTTGGGGGGCTGCGATGATGCTTCCGATATGATGCGATCCAACTCTTCGGTGATTCTCTTTTTCTCGTCAGACTCAAGCCAGACTTGGTTCCAATTTCTTCCCTGTGAAAGAGAGCCAGAAACAACATCGATCATGTGCTCTGCAGGATTGGCTTCCGGTGGACAAGGTGCTCCTTTGCGGCGGAAATAATCTTTAATAGTACTTGCGTTCTCACCGATATCTCCAAAATAGACCGTCTTTCCGCCTTTGGTAAGTAGCAAAAGTGTGTCAAACTGTGCGAAAAGCTGAGCGCTAGGCTGGTGAATAGTGCAGAGAACAGCCTGACCTGCCCCTGACAGCTTTCGCAGAAATCTCAGCGTATTGAATGCAGACTGCCCATCAAGACCACTGGTCGGTTCATCAAGGAAGATGAGGATACTTGGTTTCGCCACGAGCTCTACGCCAATGGTCACTCGCTTTCGCTGCTCCACAGATAATCCAGCACCGGGACGCCCGATGAGAGTGTGTTCCAGGTCGTGTAGCTCAAGCAAGTCGATAACAGTGTCGACATAACGGAGTTTGTCCTCTCGAGGAGTTTCCTTCGACTGGCGCAACAGGGCAGAAAATTCGAGAGCTTCGCGAACCGTTGCATAGGGTTCATGCACGTCTAACTGTTCACAGTATCCAGTAGACCTCTGAAATGAAACAGGGAGAGGTCTTCCATCCACAAGAATAGAACCGTGAATAGTACCCTCGGTTTTTCGTTGCGCCAATACATCCATCAGAGTAGTTTTGCCGGCACCACTGGACCCCATAAGTGCACCAAGCATACCTGGCTTGATCCAGCCTTCTACGTTATCCAAGAGAACACGCTCCCCAGATGGTGTGTTCACGGTGTATGTGAGATCTTTCCAGGTAAAGACCGACTCATTGCGGACGAGACCCTGGCTACCTTCATAGTTTTCTGGCTCTGAGGATTGAACAATTGTGCTAGCATTTGAACCACTGGAATCCTTCTCGACGGTTTGAGACTCTTCATCGGCAGGAGTGATCACCGATTTAGCCACGTTCTCGCGAGGAATCAATAGAGAGCCGCCACCGGTGACAGTATTATCCCAACGGGATGTGAAGAAGACGGTGAGAGAGGCGAAAAGAGCCCACCATGCCCACAGAATACCAAAATTCCGCCAGAGATGCCCAGTAGCATACGACAGAGATTTTAGGTATTCTTCACCGGTCAGCGAGTTGGCTCCCACCGCAGCTCCAGCTATGCCGGCACATGCATTATTGGAATCACCAGAATATCCTGGTCCAGCTGGAATCAGATTAGGGATAACGCATGGAATAATCTGGCCTTTGAATTCTGAATGAAAAATTAGCGACGTTCAGATAGACCGAGAAGATTGGTAGAGATGCTTACCATTTGCCATGAGAGCTTCAAAAGCGTACGCCATAGGGTTGATCCAATAAATCCATACGAACCATGGATGCATCTGGACTTTTGGAATCATGTAACCGGAATACATGATTAGAGCAGACACAAGAAATCCAGAAATCTTTGAGGCGTCATCAAAGTTGCTAGAAAAGGCTCCAATCAACCGAAATAGGGCCGTCATGCATATGGAGACTGAGTAAAGAACGATCCAATATGTGAAGAAAGCGCCCGCAGTGAGCTTCAGGCCCACCAGAAAATAGAGGATGAGGGAGAACGTAGTGACTTGAACAAAAATAATTGGAATGTCAGACGCAATCTGTGCGAAGCAAAATGCAGCTGGGTGATAGAGAGCGAAATCTTTGTGTTTTGCGAGAACCGGCCGTCCGTTGAAACTATCAGTGACTTCGGACATGGCCATCAACCCAAACCCAAGCACCGATACGAAGAGTGCCCCGCCTTTTGTAAAAAGCCCAGCAGAGGAAGCCGGAGAATTGTAAAACAAACTTCCACTGACCAAAGATATGATGATAGTTAGTGCCTGCTTTATGATAAACGTGGCTCTATCACCCCAGAGAATCTGGTATTGGCGTTGGATGGCAGTCCTAACTTGTTTGCCAAAGGGGACGGTGAATGGAGAGTTTTTAGGCAAGTGGCTGGATCTTTCCTGCGAAACAGATTCAATAAACTCTTTGGTTCCACTTATTGCAGTATCGGATTCAGGAAAGCCGTATTCTAGTTGCATTCGCTGACAGATTTCTGAATTTTGGTAGCGATCCCGAATGTCCTTGGCAGTCCGTGGGAAGGAGGACTCAAAGCCTTCTTTGATAGACCGCTCTGAAGGAACAGTGACACCGGTGAGAAAGTCGCCCACGTTAGCCGAGTCATCGCATAAGAAGCCGAGTTGTTCCATGAAAGGCCTCGCTTCTTCGCGTGGGCCATAGAAAATTTCCTTGCCCTCATCGAGAACCAAAACCTTGTCAAACTGTTCGAATATGCCATTGCCAGCCTGGTAAAGAGTAGCGATAGTGGTGAGATCCAGGATAGATGTCATTGCGCGGATTGCCTTCGCCCATTCCAAGGCCGTGCTTGCATCGAGGCCTCGAGTGCTGTTATCCCAGCAATAAACGCTTCCACGAGTAGCCATGCATTCGATAACGGACACTCGTTTTCTTTCACCGCCAGAGACACCTCGAATATACTCGTTGCCTACTTTGGTATCTTTCGTGTGCTCAATACCCATAGATTTGAGAAAGAAATCTCTCATCTCTCGTTGATACTCGTTTTCGTTTGCTGGGTTTCTGATTTTGGAGTCTGGGACTTTCATCTTGGTCGCGAAATCCATGGTTTGGCCGACAGTCAAAGTAGGGAAAAAGATCTCGTCTTCTGTATTCATTACGATTTGTCCACGATACTTGGAGGCATCCTTTGGCGCTAAATTTCCAAATCGGACGTCGCCCTCTACCTCGGCGAATCCGGAGCGCTTGTTGGCAAGGAGCTTGAGAAGAGTGGTGCATCCGGAGCCTGGACGACCAACGACCAGGAGCATCTCGCCCGGTTTCACACACCCATGAGAGTCGTCTATAATTGTTCGGAACGTCTTCGGCTGTCTGGATTCCCGTATTTTCTTTGGTATGTTGAATTGCGATAGGAAGTTCTCGTGTATCATTCCACTTTGATCCGCGCCTTTGACAGTGAGGTTTTTCCATGTGACGCCCAACCGTTTGGGTTTCTGAACATTACGGGCATTCAACTCTTTTACATCGCTAGCCATCGTCCATTCTCCCAAATTTTGATCCTCATCCTGCTCTTCAGTGTCGAATATTTCTCTTTCACGATCCCTCTGGGAGTATGTAGACCGCCTCGTAAGAGTGTTTATGATCTGCTCGCCAATTGTCTCTGATTCTCGGCGGCGTGCATTATCATGGCTCTGGATTGAAACTATAGAATGATTCCGATTCAAGGAAGCTCTATGGGGTGGATCGTCGTTTCCGTGCATACTGTGAATGCTTTGAGTTTTGAAGATCAAAAATGGGAATCGAATTTTGTGGCATATAATGTGCCTTAACGTTGGGCAGTTAGGAAGGAATGCTAATGAAATGAATTCTAAGATGCCTTATACACGGCGATATACTTGAAGTTATATGAGGCACATTGTGCGACCGATAAGCTCAGTCTTGGAGGATTGTACATTGATTTCGTATCAACCATTGATGACGTCTTCAGTGCTCGGATTAGGGAATATTTGAGGTCCGAAGAAACACAAATGAGAATGGATTTTAGTTTATCATTAGGCGCACCTTCAGCCATGACTCCCATGAGAAGATATCTGAGAGTATACGACGTTTTAGCCCCTAATAGTGCCATTCTCGGTCTAGAGCGTTGGGACCGACACATCCGAGGTCAACATCCGCTTAGGTAAGCGGAATCTCGGAAGTATCCGGGAATGTCCCGGCCTGTTTCGAGCTAGTTAGCGTCCCCTCTACGTGTAATTGACCACCTGGATTCTATCTAGATCGATGTACGAACCGTTGTCCTCCCCAGCTTCTGAGATGTCCTGCCGGGACAGGAAGAGATACAATCCGATTCACTACCTTTGAAAAGGCCCACCCCCAAAGGGCTTACTAAGGCGCCCCCCCCCCCCCCCCCCCCGCCCCCTTGTGGTTGGTGCTTCCCCTGGGGAACGTATTTACTCAGGAGGCAAAATTTAGCCACGACTTCCCCGGGACAAAATCACTGTTAGAGCGTTCGGGGACAGACCCGGTTCCACATCCGGGCTCCGAGAGACCCGGTGTCCGTTCTGGTTGATAATAGTATTTACCCACCGAGACTATGGATCAAAACAAGCCTATCACAAAGCCCAAGGCCCCGCGTATTGCCAGAGCATGCGACGTCTGCTATAGTAAAAAGGTAATGTCCCTCGTGTTTCGCTTCCGTCGGGACTTCCGCTTACTAAGGACTCATTCCCATGTGGCAGATCAAGTGTGATGCTGGATCTCCACGTTGTAATTGGTGTGCCCACCAAAACTTGCCATGCACATACGAACGAAGGGTCGTTCGGAGAAAATCTCAAATTAGGTACATCCATGACTGTCTAACCAGATCCGTCCTTCTTACTGTACCTAGGAAAGATGAACGTACACAGTTGCTTGACCGTGTCGATCGACTAGAGAAGCTTCTTGTTCAGTCGCTATCGCAGAATGGAACATCTGCGTCACCACCAGGTACGTTCCCGTTATACTAAAGTTGGACCATCATGGACAATATCGAGAACGTACCGAGTCTAAAAATGCCTCAGATGTAACGCCAGACAGCAGTTTTTCCCACGAGAGCCCCGAAAATGATCAGATTTTTGCCTTGTCTTCGCGCATAGAGGAATTCAGAATCGGGCAATTTCCTCATGCTGCCTGGAGGCTGGGAGCCGTCAATCCGTGCAATGGGATTCCCATATTCTCCGAGGAAGGCCAACGATGGATGAGCCAGCAGACTGGTGACGAAGCCTCGACCAAAAGAATATGCGAATTTAGCAAGCGCTGGCATCAACAAGCGCGTTCGGCGTGGAGTATGTTGCCGAGCCGGGCCATGACCAATCTACCGAATCAGTTACCTCCACGGCATCTGGTCGAAGAATACCTCGACCTGTACCATCGATCATACGCATGCCATGCTTTCCCAGTTGTTGATCCATTGCTTTTTAGAGGGACCATCAACGTAGCTTATCGCGAATCCTCATCCAGCACGGATGCAAGAATCGCAATCGCGCAGGCTTGCATCTATGCATTCCTGGCATTTGTTGCATGCATACACCTTGACGATGACAAGCCGAGACCTTTTGACATGGAAGAGTACGCCCAGCAAGCCCATATCAAATTAGTTGTTTATTGCGTTGACGTTTGTGTCGAAACTCTGCAGACCTCGGTCATCTTGGTAATAAATTCGCAAGCATTCCCCTTATCTAATTTGCGAAATACTGACGGTTTTTGAAAGCAAACGATTCATGTGTTCCTCGGCCAGTTTCAATATGCTCTCTACCAAGCTTCAATTAGTGCACGAATGATCTATGTGCTCGGAGCGCATCTGGTGGAATATCCAGACTGCAGAGACCCAGATGTTCTATCCAAAAACATAGAATATCGTCAGCAATACCTGTTGAGAAACCTATTTTGGGTTTGCAACAGCTGGGACAAAGAACTCTGTATGTTAAACCTTGGGTACAGACTCGTCTGTTACGAGACACTGCGTGGAGTGGCGTATTGAGAAAATGATTATGTACTGAAACCACCCTGGTTGCATGAAGCTAACTTTGTACCCGCGATATAGGCATCCGCACTGGTCAGCCACCAACGTTACAGGACGAACACTGCAACACTACTCTACCTCCGCTCCATGCATATCAACTACACTCTCAAATCATGGGCTATAATATCAGTGAAGATGAAATATCATTGCATATGTTTCACAAACAACCGCGTCTGACCATGATAAAGTCCAAGGTGTACAGTTTTTTGTACTCGGCACAAGCAGCCACAAAGTCCGTTGCTGAGCTTCTCAAAGCAATCAGGGAGTTAGATGATGACTTGGAGCGATGGCGATTATCTGTCTGCCCGACCTACAGGCCTACCGTCTCTTTTGACAGAGACAATTTCCTAAGCGCTCCAGAAGGTCTACTGTCCGTCATGCTCCATCTAGATTACAACTACTGCGTCGGCGCTATTCACAAGGCAGCAAGCCAGTGCAAACTGCTGGGTACCGGGGACAATGAAAGTGAGTTCCTGAGTGTCGAGTCCAGCCTGGCGCTCTCAGTCGAGGCAAGCCGATCATCCCTATTATATTTGCAAATGGCGAACCATGTTGTCCCGCCTGATGCTTTCTGGTAGGTGACACATTCTCAGTCCCCAAAATTTTAAACCTTGTAGCTAAATGCTCGGCAAGGATGCTTGTTTACTACCCGATATTCGCAGCTCTATCGCTGTTCTACAATATCTTGAACAGTCCACTTCATCAACAGTCTTTGAAGGATCTCGAACTCCTCAGTAGTGTCGCCGATATCATTCGAGAATGGCCAATGGGACGCATGGGTGAGAGGGAGAAAGGAGAATTGATGTTGATCGATGAAATGGTTCGCGAACTGACGCAGCTTGGGCAGAGTGCTGTTAGTAAAGCTGCACCCACCCAGTCTTCCTCTCATACTTTTTGATCAATTTCTTTGAAAGCATCCAATGAAGAACCAAATATTTTTACATTAAGTCATAGCGTTTAGCTACTTGTAGTAGGCTCATAATTGATCCGGTTAAGTGACATGGGGTATAGATGATACACAAGCGATACCCATACAAATTCGCTTATACAAAGTCGGTTTAACTCAAACAGGGGTGATCTAGCGAGTGATCAATGTGTCAGACTGACACCCCACATGGTGTCTTAATATTATATTGAATCCAGGCACATACACAGTATTACCAAGCCAATGAAATGCTAATATCCCCAGCGTTAATAATTTTGTAGCGCATACGTGGGTGTGTTTGCGAAACGTCAAGTTCTTCAAACCATGTTTGCCTCCAATAAGATGTGCGAGAGGGCAGTAAATAGCCAATTCTCAGATTGGTATTTAGAATCACGTTCTGGATTTTTATTTCGCAATTTCTGCGTCCTCCAAATTTTCTCTTACGCTACTCTATAGGATTCGAAAGTCTTGCAGCCTACATAGGTCTAGTGGTAGCACACTCTTTTCTGGTTGCGCGTCACTTACCTCTCGTAAACACATGATCAGATACAGTGTTTACCATTACAGCAGTGAGATGGAATCCCTCTGTGAAATAATTTAAATCCAAAGAGGCAAAATAAGTGTCTGACTCTCGTTGCCAAGTGCAGATTTATAAGCCTGGCCTCATATGTATCTCTAATAATACTCTCGGTTGCTTTTTTTCCGCCGATGTTTTGGGGTCGACATACGAAGAAATTGATCACGAAAACTCTGTTCTATTCTGCCATGAAGATTACTAAATCGTAACAAAATACTTCGCCACGAGAAATTCTTCCTCCAAAATTAGCTACTACTTGTAATCACTCTAAGACTCTGAATTACACATAAAATGCCATCCTAACGCATGAACTAGACCAATCACCCACCTGTCACCCACCCAAATTCTTTTCCCAAATACTTATCTTTACCCACTACAAGCCAATCATAAGCTCGTTAGCCAAAATGCTTCTCTCCACACTTTTTACCTTTGGACTGCTCACTGGTATTGCAGTCGCTTCACCTGCCGACATGTTGCGCCGGGACAAGGTCGGTCCGATTCCTGGTGGAGTGAACAGGTTTGCGGATGACAAAATTGGCTCTGACGATGGAATCAACGGCCACAAGTTGTGAAATGGTCAGAAACGAGAATAAATTCACAGATGCAATGACTGACACGATCAGGACGCTATTTAACTCTCCAGATGTCGACGTTGAATGAGCGAAGGTGCAGGGCATCATTGAGAGATATAAGGAGTATTGTAAAGAGTCCTTGATTTAAATGTGTTTCTCGCTTTGTTTCTGAGATCTGGGTGATTCGGTGCTTCCTTGAATTACTTGATTGTAGAAGGGATAGTAAGCTTTGTATTTACTTACATAATTAAATATTGTTTATGAAATCGAGCTAGAAGTATCAAGCAGATTTTCCATACACTTCTATTGTGTGAATTGGAGAGCGCGCAAAAGCTGATCTTACAATCATATATCCAAAGACCAGGCATAATCGTAACATACGACCATAATTATAAAACCAGATCTTCCTCTCTAACTCCTACTATGCTGTATCTTACTAGTTCTTTACAGACTCCCTCATGTACGACTACTATAAGTCTCCCTTGAAGCAAATTATGTGTCTTAGCTTGAAAGATGTTGGAAGTAGCTGAGACGTAGTTGGAGGATATCATTAGAAACATTAATGATGAAGAACACCAAGGTTAGGTTAACGCAACTAGAGGACGAGGTCGTGATTTGAGTGAAGGAGAGGGAAAAGGCTGTAATGAGGAACAAGTGCCAAAATGGCTTGGAGAGGAAGACAAGAGGAAGGTCATGATACATAGGCATGAAGATACAGAATTCTTCAAGACACGAACCAATGTGCTATATCGTGTTGGGGCATCAAGCCACCGTGGGTAGGAAGTTGGAAAACCGAGTGATTCATCACGTGCCTCAGCCCACTTTGTACAGCCAGGCATAGGATGAAGTGTGATGAATCCATTGGGCCCGATAGAGAAATGGTATCACTGCATTGAGCAAGGCGTTCGGTCTTCAATGAATCATTGATGTTGATACTTTATACCGCCACGTGACCGACTACTGTTTCTAGCGACCACTAACTAGCGGCGGGGGCTTCCCGCTCCCGTGCGTCAAGATCATCTCCGAAGACAAGGAAGGAAGGCGATAAGCACAAAAACAAAATCTTCAATCCCGCGCTTTGAACTCATATAACTACACCTTGCATTGCTCCCCGCGACATGCTTCCCTGCTAACGACCACGACGCTGGAGGCGTCCGTCCAGATTGACCGTCTGTGAATATCATGTCCGGCAATGCGCGCGGCCACGAGGAAATCATTCCTGGCACGCGACGCCTATACGACGAAAATGGCAACACGCTTTCGAGCGACGACTCGCTGCTAAAATCAGGCGGTATTGTGCTGGTGCCGCAGCCCACGAACTCGCCCAACGATCCGCTCAATTGGGGCCTATGGCGCAAGATATGGCATTCGCTGCTTGTACTGTACATGGTCGGCTTCACGGCCGCAACGTCCAACAATGCGGGGTCTGGCTCCGATGGCGTCAATGAAGAGTACGGGATCAGCTACGATGTCTTCAACACTGGCGCCGGCGTGCTGTTCATCGGTATCGGCTACTGGGCGCTACTGAGTTCGCCGCTGGTCCATTTGTATGGGCGACGACTGGGGTACCTCATATCGCTGGTGTTCAACATCGGCGGGCTCATTTGGTATGCGCGCATAGATGGTGTTTCTGGGGTCGTGTGGAGTCAGCTCTTTGTGGGTGCGGCAGAATCGGTTGGTGAAGCCACGGCCCAATTGTCGTTGTTGGACATTTGGTTTGAGCACCAGACGGGTAGTGTGCTGGGGATATACACCTTTGCAACAGCCATTGGCACATATCTTGGGTAGGTTTTCCATCCACACTGCTCCGAATACTGCATTCTGATCGTGATAGCCCTCTCATCGGCGCCTATGTAGCGAGTGGGTTAGGCTGGCGCTGGATAGGCTACGTAGGTGCCATCATCTGCGGCGGGAGCCTCCTCGTCTTCTACTTTGGGCTTGAGGAAACCGAATTTTCGCGTGACCGCTACCTCACGGCACGCTCCGACAGCATCGTTCTCGATGCCGAGCAGCCCGTGGAGCCCCCGGCAGTCGCCAGAGATGTTGAGAACGAAAAGTCGCTGCCAGACGAAGCCGCCGCTACCCCCGAGCGCAGTCTCTCAGGCTCCCCGTCCCCTCGTAAAACGTATTGGGGCCGCATCCGCATCATCACGCTCGCACCGAACCTTCGAGGCACCGGCTTCAAACAGTACGTCCACCGTCTGTGGCACACACTGCGCGTCTTCACATTTCCTGCCGTCTGGTACGCTGGGCTGCAATGGGGATTTCAGCAATCATGCCTCACATTTTACCTTACGGTGCAGGAAGACTGGTGGTACGGCCCCCCATGGAATTACAGCAGCGCAGCCGTAGGCAATATGAACCTCCCCACGCTCATTGGGAGTCTGATCGGGTGCGCGTACGGCGGATACGGCAGCGATGCATTCATGCAGTGGATGATTAAACGCAACAAGGGCGTCATGGAGGCAGAGTTTCGGCTTTACCTCATGGCGCTGTGCGCGCTGGTTTTCCCGGCGGGACTGTGGCTGTTTGGAATTGGCAGCGCAAGAGGATGGAGTTGGCCGGCTCCTTGTACGTCCCCCAAGGCTCTTCTTGAGACAGGATATAGAATTGTGCTGACTGAAAGTAACAGATGTTGGCCTTGGCTTCATCGGCTTCGGCTATGGTTGTGCCGGCGACCTGTCGCTTTCCTACCTCGCTGACTCGTTCCCGGACATGGTCCTCGAGGGCATGGTCGGCGTTGCGGTCATCAACAACACGCTCGCTATGGCCTTTACATTTATTGCGTCTCCTTGGATTGATTCCGGCATGGAGAACTGTTTCATCGTGCTGGGCGTGCTAGGGTTCCTGGTCATGGGGCTGAGTCTACCCATGGCGGTATGGGGGAAGAGGACGAGGAGGTGGAGCCGAGACCGGTATGTGAACTTTGTGGAGATCAGAGACGGGTTTGCTAGATGAGGCAGAGGATTGGGGGAGACCAAGGGTAGTTAACAAGATGTGACAGGATTGACAGGAATAATGTTACTTACTTCGAACTTGATTACTTTTTATTGTTAGATGTAGTTCGGCATCTTAGCGCTGGGAGTACGAGTGTTTGGCATTTACTATCATTCAGCTATGAGACCACTAACCTCTACAGAAATGTTGCAGCCCAAGGGTCATAATCATCTCGTTGGAAGATTACCTCCAGCTGTCGTCGTCTGACTCCAACATTCCCACCATCGAATAGTGGGAGACATGCTGCGTCTTCCAAAAGCTTGGAAAACGGCATGTCTTTGGCGTACGACTTGATTCCAACGACAGACATGGCTTCCAGCACGGCCTTGGGGGCAGCGTCGCTGCACCAGATCTTCGACTCCAACGCCATCTCCAGCCTCTGCGGCCATGTCAAGGCTTCTTCGGTACTCTCTAACGCACCCATCGCCTTCCAGTTCAGTGCCCTGCCAGCTTCAACCTTCATCTTGACATCCATCAACAGGTTGCTCACACTCTGCCTTTCCACTATCTTAACCCCACCACCTCGACTATCTTCCTTTGCAAATTGGAGCGCTGCTTCAAAAGCATGGCGCATGATTCCTATCGCCATAGCTCCCACTATCGTACACGACATGCCAAACGTTTGCTCTACAACCTGTGCTCCTCGCCCTGGCTCACACAACAGATTTCCAGCTGGGACTCGGAGACCAGAGAACTTGGAGTGCGGTCCGCTAGCTGACGTATGTCCAATGAGTTCTGGATCCGATAGAACCTGATACGCAGACTCGGCATTTCTCGCGATATCTTCTCGAGTAACAAGTAGTATCAGGATGGATTGCACTGGGTCGACGTTTTGATCTTGAGGTGTGTTGGGTTGAGACTCGCGGCAAACTACGCATTGAATGTCTGCGCCGCGGTGATCCCAACCGCCGCTGTTGGTTGTCCAGAGCTGATTATTTCGTCAGAAACTGTTTGTTCGTTCATGTTTGGCGAATGAGTGAGAACATATAAAGAAGAAAAAAACAGTTCCAACGAAACAACGAACGAACGAAAACCCTTACCTTCTCCCCATCAATAACCCACTCCTCCCCATCCTTCCACGCCGTCGTCTGCAACCCCGGCGCGCCCTTCTCCAACCAATTCGCCGTGCCACCAGGCTCACTATGCACAAAGCTCGCCAGCATCTCCCCCTCGTCGCTCAAAAACGGCCTCAGAAACTTGTCATGCTGCTCTTCACTCCCCGCCAATATCAACGGCGTCAACCCCAACCCCGTTCCCAAAATCGTAATCGCAGCGCTCGGTTCCACGGCGTAGAATTCCTCGACCACGATCCCGGCTTCGATGAGCGACGTCGAGGTCCCGCCTAACGCGGTAGGTATTTGACCTTTTATGAGGCCGGCGGAGACGGCGGCGCGGTAGATTGGTTGGATTGCTTTGAAGCGCGAGGATTGCGTGGGGAGGTGTGAGTAGAGTTGTGGAGCTGTGGATAAAACGGTTTGGGCGAATGCTTGCGCGTTTGCGCGGAGGGCTTTTTGTGATGCTGTTAGGGCGAAGTTTACCATTTTTGATTAGGTATCCAAAGGGAAATTCTGGTTTTTTTAGGGAGCGCCGTAGTAGTAGTTCGAGGGCTTTTTTTTACTTGTTGTGGTTTTTATAGAGTTTATATACCGTTAGAAAACTCGGCACATGCATAAGGACCACGACGCGCGAACGTTCTTGGCCATTTAATTGTGATTGGCTAATTGGATTATCTAGTAACTGATAACATCGTTTAACTACCTTAAAAGAAATAGCTGTGTCGTATAAGATTTTAGTATTTTTACTATGGCCAAGAGCGTTGGCGTGGTCTTTATGTGCGAGTTTCTAACGGTAAAGGCGCTTGAGGTACCATTTGCGGGGTACATATGTATTTTGAGTAAACGAATCAACGAATCAGCAGCCAGGCACTAATCCAGCCAGGCACTAATCAGTAAGCTTAGCAGATCACTAATGTACAAGTCATCTTACAGAGCATGGTTAGATATTTGCCTTCGTGTCAGCACCCATAAAATTCTGTTGTGCTAGGCTGGATTGAAAATGTTGGGACTCTCGTCGATAGTAGTATTCGCGGCAACCGCGGCAACTTCACTAAACGTGTGGTGCTTAATGGCTAACAGGTGTGTTTAACAGAGTGCTAGTGTCAGAATTGAGGTTGATGATGTTGATTGATTGATTGTATCTAGAGAGTTCCTTTTCTCCTACAAGCGTTTCGGAACAATGGTTTTTCCGGTTCTCTATTCGCACTCCCTGTCTGCGTACAGGGTGTATTTGCATCGGGCCATACCCCTGTAGTTGCATTTCTCTAAGCAACGAATAATACAATTAGAAGAGACGGAGAAGGAGCGAATAGCTAACTGTGATTTGATACATACTAGTGTGTATACTACTGCGAATGGCCCGATGCAGATACACCCTGTACTTAATATTCTCCGGATTGCGCTTTGGGCATGCATATTTTAACAATTAGTGTAATTCTTTAATAATAATACTCTATAGGTATTATATGGTAAATATATTTATGACCGATCACGTGGATGCGGCACACATATTGAGTTGAATTAGTCCATTAATCTACCCACTAAACACCCAAAGCCTTCGCAATAGCCTCTCCCACTCCCGTCGCGCTCGCGGGGTTCTGGCCGGTAATTAGCTTTCCCTGCACGACGACCTTCTCACCCCAGGGCTGCGTCTTGACAAACTTGCCCCCGCTCGCCTTCTGCAGCGCATCCTCCGGCAAGAACGGCACTGCCTTGGTCAAACCAACCTGCTCCTCCTCCTCGTTCGTGAAAGCAGTAACCTCCTTCCCCGCAACCAACAAACTGCCATCACTCAGCTTGACGTCGTAAAACACGGCCGGCGCATGGCACACGGCCGACACGATCTTGCCGGCCTCCCAGAACTCCTTGATGAGCTGCTGCGAGGTGGGCGAGTCGACGAGGTCGAACATGGGGCCGTGCCCGCCGACGTAGAAGATGGCGTCGAAGTCGTTGGCCTTGCCCAGGAAGCTGTCGAGCTTCTGCGTCGTCTTCCATACGGACTCGTTGTTCTTGAGGAAGTCCTGCGAGACGGTGTCGTCCTTGGAGGCTTCGATCGAGGCGGGGTCTAGCGGCGATTCGCCGCCCGCGGGGGAGGCGACGGTGATGTCGGCCTTGGAGTGTAGGACGTGGTAGGGGTGGGCGAGTTCTGGAGGGTGCGTTAGGAGGTGTTCCCTACCATTCCATTGAGAAAAGCGAGGCTTGATAATTGAACAGAGAAGACGAGTAGATGCTTGCGAGCTGGGACTTACCGGGAAGATACCAGCCGGTGGGCTTGTCGAGGTTACCCAGCTTGTTGTGCGAAGTCAGGACGAAGAGGATCTTGGGGGCCATTTTCACGGATTTTCTGCGCGTGTGTGTATGCAGGTAAGAATGAAAGGATAATAATTAGATGCAGAAGTAGCTGGAGCTTGTGGAGCTGAGTTTTTTTAAGCTGGCAGCTCAGCTATGTACCTTATAGCTACTTACGCCATCGGCGGGGGGGGGGGGGTGGAGGGGCTGGTGACATCATGCGGCTATGGTTCGGTACATTGATGTATCCATCACGTTGCTGGAATTTGCCTCGGACCATATTATTAATACGAATACCTAGCTGATTAGAAATCGAGTAACTTAGTAAATGTTATACAAAGGCACGGTGTCGACACAGGGTGCAATATCACTCAGAAATGCCCTTATCCAGCGTACACACAAGTACATAAGGGATTAGTAAATGTTATATATTAGCTTATTGTTAAGCTTATAAGTAGTACCTAGTAATTAATCCGCTAAGGTTAATTCGGCGTAGCGTCTAGCTTGTTAGTTATTTATAGTATGGTGGGAGAAAGATTTCAGGAATGTGAGGGATCGCCGATGGTAACCGGGCGTGCTTCCAAATAACGTGCGACAGAGGAAAAATCTTGTAGAATAGTGTCGAGCACGGCGGAGCTCCGATTATAAATGTGTGATAAATGCCCGAAATGTTGTTGTTTACGAGTTGCCGTTTTAGGAAAGAGGGCATACGAGGAAGCCGCGCTGGGCGCACGAACACGAGCGCACGCCGCACTGCATATCCATCAAAGATCCATCAGGATTCAGCCTTAATGCATTCGACATTTCGCTTCCTTCTCCATTGTGCCTGTTCAAGGCAGCGATCAACGGCTGACATCTGGTCGAGATGTCGAAAAGGCAGCATTCACCTACTATGCAATTGATGCTATAATGGGGTTACGGTAATGACTTGTATGATCAATCTACGCCTTGTTTCTACGCCCTGTTGTCTCTACCTACTGCTCCCCCATCTGGTTATCGCGACACAAACGCAAATATAGACCCCAAAGAGGCGCAGGACAAGGCAGCTGGCATGATTCAGCATCGGCGTCCGACCGCAAGCCACCGCTAACTACCTTGGGGTGCTACGCCCCGCGCACGACTCTACAACTTTACCACAATACCACCGAAATATCCTACATGTACCCATGGTTTTTAAAAAAAAGAGTACTATGGAATCTCGTTGAAGCACATATACTAGTTTCAATGCAAAAGTGCTCAATTTTGTAAAAGAAATCTATGTTTTGTGCATTAGTGATCGATGGTTTTGATGTGGAGCGCCCTTAGCGAACTGGTGTTATTGATATTTTCGCACGAGTCTCACCAGTCTCACTGTGCCGTCTGCTTCTGGCCCCATGGCGTAGGATTTAGTGAGGATTTAGCTTTTCCCTATCGTGTTCAGCTCATGCATGCCAAGATGCAGGTACATACACCGCCCGCCAGCTGAGCACTGTTAGCACTGTGCCACTCAAGTGCTGTTGATAATATCCTGAGGACTTCTCGTCCAGATTTCTCTTTGTCTCCTCCTTCACGCCCTGAGCTTCGACATGGCAACCGAAAATACGCACTTCAATCAAGATGAAATCGAGCGGGCCACAAATTCCAGGTCGATGAGTCCAGTGAGCAGCCTTGGGGTACCAGACAATAATGCGCCACCCAAGGTAACATACGACTTCACCGAGGAAAAGGATGAGCACGATCACGGAATCGACTGGCGGCCAGGATGGAAGGCACAATTCCCATGGGCTGGCTTTGCTGGTTTCATGACCATGTTTATTGCTACGATCATGGCCGTGACCATTCTCTGCGTCAGCAACCACAAACGGGTCAAGGACTGGCCATTCGAGCGTTTTCCAATCCAGCCTAACGTGTTGCTTAACATTGCCAACCAAATTCAGAACCTGGGATTACTCACTATGATCGCCCAAGGCCTAGCAATTGCGTGGTGGCGGAAAGCACTAAGGGGAAGTTCGCTGAACACGCTGCATCGCAACCACGCCTATTCCTACAGCTTCTACGCCATCATTACCGCCGGCCGAAACTTCAACATCGTTGCTCTGGCCGCTCTCATGACCAAGTTTGCCGTCATCGACAGTACTCTTTTCCAGAGGGCGACAAGGACGGCCATCACGCAACAGACCGCCTATATGAATAGCTCAGTGACGGCGTGGATCGCAACGGAATGGCCTGACCACAGTGGTGGAATTCCCGGCAAGGACAACATAACCAAGACCGTGGATGCTGACTGGGCGAAAGTCATCGATGCTTACACCGCCAAGATTGCAAACGGCAAGATGCACGACCTTCTTGGTGGAAAAGCCTCCTTCTTCGGATGTCCTTTCCGCCAAGAGTGCACTGGTTCTATTGAAGGACTCGGCCTTGCCTACAACTGCACCACGAAAAGGGAGGACATTGACTACGGGTTGCAACACCAGGCTCAGCCGAATAACTCATCGTCCTTCCCGCTGTGGAACGTGACTTTCCGCCCGAACTGGGCCACGCCAGAGAAACCGTATGCCAGCGTGCAGCTCGACATGTTGTATGCCGACACCCACCGCGGCGAGCAACCAGGATCCTGTCCCGGCACCGTCACCCGTCGATCATGCGAGATACGCCCTGCTGTCGTCAAGTACCCTGTCGTCGTGATGATTCCCAGTGAAGAAGAACTAAAAGGCGGAAACATTGTCACGCACATCAAATTCTTCAACGAGACAAAAATGGCCTTTGGCGCGCCGCTGTCAGATCAGCAAGTCGACCAGGTGAAATTCCTCAGGCACCATAACCTCAACGAAACCGCTGGAGATACCTCGACCATTGGCGCCCTCAGCTACGTCCTGTCCAATCTATACCGCTCCTCCGCTGAGCTCGTCTTCGACAAGGAGTGGGATATCAAAGTGCAAGGGTCACAGGCGCAGTCCATCTTCTACGCAGACAACGACAAAGCCGACGGAGAGGGCGACGCCGCTAGGGGTCGTTGTTACTACGACATTGACGCCAAAAACCGCGAAGGCGTCGGCCGCGATGATCCTGCCGTCGCACTCCTGCGCAAAATGAACACGCTCGCTTTCACCGCAGGACTATACCTCAACGGCGCACCCACTACCGACGTAGCAGCCCGCCCCGCCGCTGGCATGCCCTCCCAAACCGTGCTCACCTCCGTCACCGGCATCGTCGAGGAGTACGTGACAAACTTCGCGTACATGGCCGGCGCACTCGTCGCCACGCTATTCACGCTCCTCGCTGTCCTTCCCGTCTACTGGGGCTACTGGCAGCTCGGACGCAAGGTCACTCTCGGGCCGCTCGAAATCACGCAAGCTTTCGGCGCCCCCATCGTTGCCCCCGACCGATACAAGAACACGCACGGCGACTTCGACCACATACTCAAGGAGGTCGGCGAGCGAAGAGTGCAGTATGGACAGTTGGTCGGCGCACCGCGGGGCCAGATGGGCATCGCGGAGCCAAAGGATGTGCAGTATCCGGACACCGTTGTGAGGGCTGGGTCGAGCCATAAAAGCCGCGTGGCTGGGTTTGGGATAGGCGCTGTTCTGGGAGGTACAATTGCGGGCATAATAGGAGGGAATGCGAAGAGTTGAGTGGGAGATTGTGAAAAAGTGAGGGTTTATGGATTGCGCGTTCTATGATTCTATGTTCATGTATATGTTTAACTTCTAATAGAAATAATACTAGAGTCGATTTGTACTTTTATCTACGTGTAATGCTTTTCATGGGAATAACTCTGCATATAGTATAAACGATATCTAGAGAAAAAAAAATTATTAGTAGCCCTAGGTAAAATTAAGTAAATAAATGTGAACATCAAATAAGCTGTACTTAATAGCTAAGATCAATATTGCTTATCTTAGTGGTTTGCATCTACTTTTGTTCGTTTTTCGTCAACGTCTCTCTATCACTAGGTCCGGGGTAACAACTTACACAGGTACTCTCTTCTTACTTGCTGCTTGGGGAACTGCTTCTGAGGGAGTTTTTCACATCGTGTTAGACATGTCAGAATAAAGACTTGAAACCACTAAGCAAACAATAATGTAAATTGGTATCAAACTAATAATCAAACAGTGACGTAATATCACTAAGCAAACAATCAAAGGAAAGTGGTGTTTAGCTAGCAATCAAACAACAACGTCCTACACATTTTTGCCCTGTTCCTCATAAGGCGGTGGCACAGCATCGTCTTCCAGGGCTGGAGGTTGCTCACCTCTCATCTCCGGGACCGCACGCTCTACCCCAGGATTCCTAGGCCTCGACACGATCACCAACTTCCCTTGAGGCGCAAGCGTCTTTCGCACTCTTTCTTTCGCACATTCCAGCCACGCTTGGATATCAACCACATGCTCCAACGATATTCCATATGTCTGAAATGTCGGCGTCGTCGCTATCGGGATTTTTTTACTACACAATTGTAATCCATCAAATAGAAGCAGTCCATCGCCTTGAGTATAGTGTATGTTTAGGAGTTCTGTTGTTAGAGTGTATTTATCATGTAAGTCGCTTCTGCTGCTTCGTGGGATACACGCACGGGCGATGGATCGTAGTGTGACGCGGACGTGACGAAGGTAGATGGGCGGCGGGTCAGGGATCTCCTTTGAGCGCTCAACGTACTCTAGAAATAGCGTCAACGGTATAGAATCGCCGGGGAACAGCACTTCAGGATACGATGCGTCCACTTTGAAGTTAACAAAGGGCGTCGTGGTTCTGTGCTTTGTCAAGCGATGCTTGATCCTATTTGGTATCCCTTCATCGGGATCATAATCGGGATGCAGTCTGTGTGTTCGTATCCATATACCGCGTTGGTTCTGCATTGCTAATACTCGATTTGTGTGGGCGAGCGGCCAGGAGTCCAAGATACTTGGAGGAGTATCAGGAAGAAAGGTTAGAGGGCATCGAACCTCGTAGTCGGGTATCACCCTGTGAGTCGAGAAGAGTTTGGCTTCGAGAAAATACTCTATGAAGGAGTCACGCATATTGTTTATGTAGGTCGGCGGCAGCAGGCCTCCCGCTTCCGAATCGAATCGCGTGCTTCTGTGTTTTTTCCATAAAGAGCCTGGATTCAGTTCTGATCTTTCTGGGAACTGGAACTCGAACGGAATTTCTACCCTGTCATCTTGGGTGACGCCAAGGCCAGTAATGTCGTAGCTTCGCGCCGCCGACGAGAAAAGTTCGAGAGTGTGCAAGAAGAAATCTGGCTTTTCCTTGTACGTTGTCGAACCTTGACCGTGTGATATCGTTATGGCGCATTTCATGCGTCCTCTGAAGGTGATGTTGACACGTAGTGGTCGTGTTTGGGGGTGCACTCGGACTACGCCGCGCACTGCGTCGCCGCTGCGATAGACGTGAGATTGTGCCGTCGAGACCGCGATGTAGAGATGCCGTTGGGGATAGTTTGATCGATTTTGCATTTTGGTTTTTCTTATAGAATAAACCTTGCAGGCGTTATTGGGTGGGGCCGAGCGGTGTTTATATGCCTTCGAAGTTCGAAGTGGTGAGAACTGTTCCGGTTAGGCACCAGTGGCCCCAACTCGACTCAGCCTTTTAGCAAGGCAGAATCAAATGGGGTGCCTGTCTTGCAACACACCCCATATGTTCTATTTATAAAGGCGTAAGACTATGGTTTTCACTACGACTTGCTTGACAACTGTTTAAAGAAAGCATTCATGAGCTGAATAATATTATCTACTAATAAACTACCATGTCATAACTATTAGATTGCGACATATTGCCTTAATAAGATTGCTCTGATCTTATGCGCTGAAATCTTTGTAATTAGTCTAGTTACCTTTATTGCTATTTTACTTTGAGTTGTGCACAGAACGCAGTGTTATTACCATCAATCAATTCTTTCCATGAAATGACCTGCTCTGGTTTAAGGACGAGACAACGAGGTCTAATTAAGAAAACTGGTTCATGTTCGAAGGGCTTTGAAAACGTCACTGGACATCTCTGTCTCTTAACATCGGCGTAATCCGATTCTTCAATTGATTGAGGGGTAAAGTCGTAAATTTCCGTCTCGAAATGCTTGTTGGATCTTGGGATCGTCACCCACGACAGTGAAATACCATCGCAAGCCCGATCACCCTTCAACTCAAATTGACACAAAACCTAAGCAGTGTGAAGGCTCACGTTTTCCACGTTATTATCAACACTCCCCGGCTTTTTTCACTCTGTTCACTCTGTTCATCCAATTGATAGACGAAATGATACGCGGTGGCTCTGAATAAGGTGGGAAACCGATGAGCTGGCTGGTTATGGGTATTTTCGCATTCCGGTAGTTATGTTCACCTCAGGCCTATACAGCTAACATCCATAGGCTGCTCGCTCAAGGGGTGAAGGTGCACTTCAGGCTGCAGACGATAATAGTCAAACTATCAAAAAGGGAAAATTGGGTGCTTCGCGGAAGCTTAAGGATGACGGGAAGCTCAATGTTTCGCTAAAGATTATTCATACAAGAGGACAGCTGTGTCAATTCCAGTCGTTTCTGAGTTCTATAGTATGAGCACAGCCCTCGTGTGGGCTATCTATTATGGCACTTGCCGTCAACACGTGAGCCTTGGCACTGGGTTCATAGGTACTTATTTTGTACACTGGCTATTAATAGCTCTTACAACAACCACACTGTACACGTCGACTACTTGGTATTATATGTTCCTTCTTTTTTGTTCCTCACCTAGTTTCACCTAGCCTCAACCCCCTCACCCAGCCCGTCCCCACGCCGGCAACGGAACTCGGGCAAAATAAAAACGCCAGAACGGCCGAGACTGTGGTCTCTTTAGTGTCTCTCTGAAATTCCAAAAGAATTACAGGGTGGCATGAGCGCAACCATTGATACACAGCCAGAAATAGACATTCTAGCTCGCATTCCGCGTATCTCAATGAGGTAGGAGAAGATTATTGAGATTTGTCCGCCTTTGTTCACATGCTGACTGGGAATCGATGTTATTACGTCTGATAGACATGGACAGAAGGAACTATGGCTCAGGCTTAAAGTCTCACCTGAATATAAAAAGAGTCCAGTTGCCTCTATTTCGAAAGGAAGAATTTACCTGATCCCTCAATTCTATCCTTTGCTTTTAGGGATTACTCACGCCTTGTATACCACACATTACAACATCGTTCCACGATTTTATTATGCAGTTATTCAACTTTCTTATATATGTGGGTATAGCTACTGCTATACCTTGCAAGATTATTGGTCCTGGGCCAGCCGCGGCTCGTACATGCCCATCTACTCTCTGTGCCATTGACAAAGAACTTGAACCCGGCACGGAAATCCAAGCTTTTTGTTCTTGGCGCAGGGGCGAGACAATCGACGGGAAAAGGTAGTTTCTTCCAAAAGGCTTTACACAATTCTTGCCAATCATACTAACCTGTGGGCTACTTCAGCGAATGGTTCGTTCTCGAGTCCGGAGCTTACTTTGTGTGGGCATCAAGGACTGATTGCGCACCCAGTAAGTAGGAAATTAGTGAAAGACAGAGTAGATAGGCACTAATACTAATAATGATAATAGATACCTTGCTTCAATGTCAGATTACGTCTCCGCAAGGGTTCAAAATCACCCCCCCAGAATAAAGCATAGGGATAGGCCCCACAGTATTTGTTTTGGTGGAAGCGAGGATGCTTTTGAGAGCATCTCTTCAAATGGTACATTCTCTCAAGCCGTATATTTTGGAAATTGCATAGGGATAGGCCTAATCCTGCGTATTTGTTTTGGTGGAAGCGAGGATGCTTTTGGACACATCTCTTTAAAGGATACGTTTGCTCAACCCGTAGCACTTGAGATTTTGGAAATTGCAGATGTAGTATAACGTATGGCTAATGAAATCTCTTTGCTACTATATTTGGAGATTTGCATTTATTAACCTGGAAAAATCTTGCTAGTATGTCCTATGGTGGTGAAGCGGAGGTTAGGGTTAGAGGCTGCCGCGAAGTAAGAGCAGGCTCGTTGACCGGCTGGCCTCGCCCCGCCTCAGCCTCCTTAATGTTCGCCACCTCCATTGATGCACACTTGTCTGATCCATTTACTCCACTTAAGCCTGGCAAGATACTTTGATGGATTACGCAAGGGTCAATAGTAATCTGTTTCCCCCTAATCGATTGGCTTCTAAAGTTTGTACTCTTAACAAGGAACTTGCCAGCGCCACGTCATTAGCTCCGCAAGGAGGTAGGAGCCTTATGTTATCATGTTACTTTAGCTCTCTGCCAAGGGCAAACTCAGATCCACTTGCGTCATAATTTTCCTGTTCACTTTGGGGGTAGGATTGCTTCTCTAGAGCAAGGGTTACTGACACAACATATCAAGAGCAGCTAAATCTATACATCAATCCACTTTCTCGATATCCTAGATCAAATCAATCAAGAATAAAAGAAACCATTCAAGAATGTGTACTCGCCATGGTCCTGAGCGCTCTCGCCTTTGCTTTTCCGACTGGTTTCTCGCGTCGATCAACATCAAGCAGCATCTTTCAATAACTTTTGAGGAATGGTCGATGCTATGGAGATTTGACCAGCCGAAGAAGAGATACCCGGGCTCGTGAGCATAGACAAAAATACACGCTGCCCAAGACCTCAGCTGCGGCTGAAGCTTCATTCGATCGTAACACCTTGCGGTGAGGTGACGTGAGTTACAGCCTGTCCGTCCAATGCGTGCGGGTGGAGGGCTCAGACGATTTTGCGCAGCAAGGACTACAGGCTCGCTTGCGAACCCGGTCAATGGCTGCAGAATTAATTGTCCGGCATGTGCCGCGAGCGAGACTAGCTGTGAATAACGGCGTAAAGTAGAATCGTTAGGGAGTAGATGTCAGTATTCGTATCTCAGCGCAGGCTTTTAGTAGTTGCTAAAGTTTTTTCTCCATAATTTCCGTCCATCATCTCCGAGAATTGGTTTAAAGGCCATGTCTAAGACCCGCTCGTGACAGACGCTATGTCCATCTTTTTCAATGCTAAGTGGGGAATCATCAATGACGGCCTGCCTTTCTTCGACTCACGCCAAGTTTATGTTAATGTCAGGCGGATTCCTCTCCGGCACAATCTACCAGAGGTGCCAGATATCCTAAATAACCTCGTTGGGGAGACAATACATATCCACAAACCCGAGCTGCGCGCCGCGGGCTCAGGGCCCGAAGAAGCAGAAGGGTGTTGAATATGGATAGGGGAGAACAGACCCATGGAAAAAATCTCAATAGTAGAGGATGGGCCTGGTGCCATCGAAATTCATGTACTAGAAAATGATGTGGTTCAAGGTACGTCCTTCATCTCAAACTTGATCATAGCTATTTTTGACAAACCACCCAAACTACGGTAAACTCATCGGTATCGACTACTAAAAGGCAATCCATAGAACCCTAGATACTGCATTACAGTCCTCTTATTCTTTTTTTAAGGATACCACTTTTCATAATTCAGCTCATCCACGTTGTCCGTTAGATTTTGGTTACCACCATTTTGAGTCAGATAGGTTCCCTCTGCCAGATGATCCAGCTCTGAATACCTATGCCCTAATTGTTGGAACCCCATGGCGCATCCTCAGGCCTCCGTTCGAATTCCATAGTCTCGCTCGCCCACTCTGCCACCTCCTTTCCGAGCAACATCTCCGTGATAAAGAGACTAGTATCAATACCACTGCTGACTCCACCCGCAGTAACAATTTCCACATTCCCCTCCGTTTTTCCTCCATAAGCCCATCTTTTCTTGACTGCGTTAATTCCAGATGGTCCCCCTGCAGCCTTATCTGCATAGACAGTCAGCTGGTCGTAGAACCAATGATGCGTTGTTGCTGTGCGGTTCCTCAAGACATCTGAAGCTGCAAGGATCAAGGCCCCTGTGCAGGTAGATTGTAGAATCCTGCGTCTGGTTTCGTTCCTTGGTGGGAGTTGGGAAAATTCTTTAATCATCCCTTTAATCTTTGTCCCTTCATCGGTTGCCAGCAAGCCGTCGATTTTGTCCACGTTTGCACCAGGTATGATTAGGATATCGAAAGATGAGAGTTGCTCTGACGCTTCGGCGAAGGTCAGGTCGGGGACAAAAGTAAGATCTCCTGTAGAACTGGCGGAGACAGGGCTGTGCAATGAGAAGGTTGTTAGGTTGAATGGCCTTTGGGTGCTGTTGTAGCCTGCGGATTGGTATACTTCTAGGGGCCCCGAGAAGTCCATCCAATCTGCCGCCGGGTATATGAGGGCTGCTACGAATATTTGCGATAGCATTTTGTTGGTTGCTGAGAATGTGAAGAAAAAGTATAGTAATTGACCAAGGTCGATCGACGAAGTGTTTGTTCAACGTCCGCGGAGTGACAGATAAAGAAACACATACAGCACTGAGCCAAGTTAATATATCCAATCAAGAACCGGAACGGCTACTCCACCTTGCCCCGACCCGTTAGACTCTTCTACATCTAATGAGCTGCAATTTAGTACTGGATCGGACCGTTCCGAATTTTGCTTTTCCCGATCCGACATATGCAGGGAACTCCTCCACTTTCTCATACAGGTATCCAATTAGCCGCGAACACCAATATATCCATGTACTGGGGGTTGACACGTCGGGTTGCGATGGATCAGGATTAATTTTAGCGGGTTTTAGATAGATAGCGCTGCGTTAGTTTTTATTAGTTAGAGCCTATTAAATAATATAAAGTGTTATCTAAAATATTACCTTATAACGTTAATTTAATTTTACATAATTATATATTAACTTAGGTATTAATTTATATATAAATAACGTCATTGGCATGCGAGTTAATTAGGCATACGAGTTAATTACTCTGCTAAGACTACACTAAAAACACAATTTTTAATAAAGAATTACAACACTAGCTTATATTAGGGCTTCTAGATAACTTTCTTAATAACCCCTCTAGGTCCTACGCGTTTTTTTAATAGGTGCGTAAGTTATACCTAGTCTTACTATAGGTTTTATAGTGTCTTTAAAAGGGACTAGCCTCTTCTATACGTACTTTCTTTAACGCTTTCTTCCTATTACTACGTACCTTAAACTCCTTTAGAGCTACTAAGCGCTAGCCCTCTTTAACTATTAGTATCCTTTTTACCTATATCTACTTTCTTTTATATAATTTATAACGCGTAGTAGCTTTATTAGTAGCTTAAAGCTTAGTAACTTTTTTTTATACTAATATAAGCTTATGCGCTATAACAGCAGCACCTTTAGTAAGCTTTTTAAAAGCCTTAACTATTAAGGTTAGTAAACTATCTAGATGCCTCTAAATCTTTTCTTTTACTAGCATTAACTAAGACCTAATTTTTAGGGTATTACTTAAAGTTTTAGACGCCTAGGGCTCTTTATTTAGAAGGGGTAGTATTAGCGTTCTTAACCTTATATTAAACTTTAATATTATAGCCTTTAGGTTAAATAAGACTAGCCTAGCGCCTCTAAAGCCTTTTTATATATTACTTTTAGTAAAAGAATTATAAAAAGTAGTAATAAAGTATAGTAAGAACTTAAGTTTTATAATATAGGTAATATAGTTGCGTATTAGCTACTTAGCTTAGCGCCTATACGCCTTTTTTAAAGGCGTAAAATAACTAATATTAAGTAGCTATAGGAGGTGTAATAAGTGTAGGGGCATATATAAGGTAATAATATTATGTTCCTTATAGTATTACTTAAATTTAAAAGAGTAGTAGCTTTTATAGCTATTAAGAATAAGTAGCTATGTGTCACGAAAGTGCTACGGGTAGGTTCTGATTAGGTTCGATACGAGGATGCTAAGGAGCTATCTCTCGTGTAACCAATCTATTACTACTACGTACGATACTTAGGTGGTTCTGGGCGGATTACAAGACGTTGTGTACAGGACAGAAGCAGTGCAGAGAAATGAAGAAAATATATAGGGGGAGTAGTCCGTGCGTCGGCACGGACTCGGACGCTAATCGGAAACAGGTCAGTACCAGGAATTAGCCGTGTGGCTATCAGTTGCGCACGTGACGGGTTCGATTCGGGAGCGTTTCGGGTCAGGGAAGGATGACTAAGCGTAATGAATGCAGTAAAGGTTAGTCATCTCATTGTGT
This sequence comes from Periconia macrospinosa, assembly GCA_003073855.1. NCBI lineage: Eukaryota > Fungi > Ascomycota > Dothideomycetes > Pleosporales > Periconiaceae > Periconia > Periconia macrospinosa. The sequence continues at coordinate 339,385 of KZ805304.1, forward strand.
CAGGTTCA
>KZ805304.1:340523-389245 GCA_003073855.1 Periconia macrospinosa
CCGAGAGAAGTCGGCTTCAGGCTTCAGCTTCATGAAGCGGCTTCATGAATCAGCTTCACGCTTCATGAAGCTGAAGCCGCTTCAAGCCAACACTGCGTGTATGACCGAATTGTGAAACACGGGCCCTCGTTGTCCTTTTAATACACCAGATACTTCGCGCAAAAGGTGTGTGGGAGATCCCCTCCTTCTACTTTTCAGAGATGGAGTTTGATTTCTGTTTGGCATATGTTTGTGCTTACGAAGCTGGGAAACTGTCGTCCGAGTGTAGCCATCAGTGCCTTTACCCAAGATAATGCCTATAAATTTACGTCCTTTTCACGACCTATGAGAATGTGGTTTGATATGCAATAAGTTCTTTCCTCATTTTACCAATACAGGTACACTGTATTTGACCTGTACACTGCTGATCCAACCCGAAAATAGACTCCCTTGGATCAAGATGTACATGCTTCTTACTGGCTTTTTCCAAAACTTGTTTTCTGCGGCCAGGGATAACTATTTATTGGCACCAGGTCTGATCACAGCTTGATGGTAGATGTAGCTTTCACTGAAAGCTGATAAACATAACGCGTGGTAATGAATTGCCGCAGCGTATTTTATCGTAAAATTCCTTTTGGAATAAAGTGGATCGAAGAGTTGGAAATGCAAGCTACTGCTCTGCATATTATACCATGTACAGCCAATTTTTCTGCTTGCATGCCAACTCCTGTTGTCATATTTATGTCGCTATCATTTTATAGTGTCCTTCAGAAGATTTTGCCGCACTGTACACAGTGAGCAAACCCCGACCATGCAACATGGAAAATCTGTGTTACATAATTATGATCGCTAATCGACCATGAGAGAAGTCTGTTATTATTTCTAGGCTTAGACATTTATAACATTGGTCTTGCAGGGCTGGATGGCATTCCCGCCTGTACCGCATCAAAATATCGCAACCGCCGTCAAAACCTCCCGTACTTGTCAAACCAAACATTCTAGTCCGGTGGCATTTCTCTATGTTCCTGGACTGTATCAATCACTGGCTGGGTCAAAGTAAAAATTTGCGCGGTTGTGCCAGGCAGCAGCGCGCTTTGCAAACGGGTGGTCTTGGCACGGCATGGAGATATATATATAACGGCCTCCACTGAATCAATTACACTCAACCAACCTAAATTGGTAGCAGCGACCTGCACATAACGATTGAGCATAACCTCTATACTTACCGGTTTCGATAATCGAACTCCCTCCTAGCATGATCGAACATTGACGTATGTATATTCTTCCGTACACCCGGCCCAAAACAACGAAAATTTGTTGACAAGAAAGCAGGATTGACATCGGACATCACATTAAAAAGAAGTGATGGATTATCTAACATTTCTACCCCATGAATTGAAGTTGGAAATAACTAGGAATCTCGACCAACCAGCACTCAATGCCTTAACTCGAACGTCAAAAAGTTTGATTGCCCCAGCACTGGAGTTCCTTTATATCGACATCACTGTCAATATACACGGTTTATTTCCATTGCTGGACCGACTTCTTAAAAATCCCGACTTCGCAGCCAAGGCCCGGAGTTTGAGGTTGGATATTCGATCCCTTGACCAACTCCATAAATGGTCTTACTTCCGGAATGAGCAAGAATGGGAAGAATTTGGGGAATCTTGTCGCCGATTTCTGATGTCAAGACTCCCGGTGAGAATTCGGTTCGAAGATTGGATCCGCGATTTGAAGAACCGTGAGATAGCTGCAGGTGAGTGACACCCTAGGTACACAGTTGCTCAGCATCGAGACACCACGAGGGGGGTAGCGTTATGAAACTTTGTGAAATGATCGAAACATACCAGCGCAAAATATATTGACTCTGTACTGCGAATTAGGTGTCGGCCTCCTCCTATGCATTTTTCCGAACCTGGAGAGCCTAGAGATGAAAAACAGCATATGGCGGACACGGACGCTTATGAAAAAACTATTCCCACTGAGGAGTTCGAAATTAAAGAAAGAAGACCTACTTTCGAACCTTGGTAGTGTTCGACACTTCCGTGTCCAGTGGATGGGCGCTTACTTGTTCCAATTGCCCTTGAACAAACTAAAAACAGTTGACACGGAACTTTTTGGTCCCTTATCACCCGAAACGACGGCAGGTATGGTTTATTATTCAGAAATCGAGAACCTCATTCTTCGGAGGTCTTCTAAATGCGTGTTTGACTGGAGCAGCCAAATTCGTTGCATATTTCACGCATTCGAATGTACACGACTTCGTTCCCTGACGCTCTTGCTGAGCAACAACACCGAAATCAAGGACACTTCCGTCTCTACATGCACCAATGTTATTCGTGCGCTATGGAGAGTATACGAGAATTTAGAGGAACTAACTCTCGATTTTGAATCGTCGCCAAAAGGCAGGTGGTCTTTCAAACCAATACCTGTCAACTCATTGCTTTCGTTCCAGAAGCTCCGAAAGCTTAGAGTCATCCAATGCTTCCTTTTATCCAAGAAGTACGGGAGCAAAAGTTCGAATTACACAGGGATAGTCAGGGTGCTACCGTCGTCTGTCGAAGAGATCACTATATACTACCCTACCTGGAGAATCATCCACTGGCTTGAGGATGTCCTGAATAATGCAGCATCCTTCCCCAATCTACGTCGTATTGAACTGTGTTGCCGCCCGTTCTTTGGTAAAGCTGCACATTGGTTTGATTCGGAATATCCTGAAGTCTTCAGTGAGCTCGCAGAGAAGGGCATCGCGGTGACTAAAACATATGATCCTTTTGGTATTGGAACTAAGAAACAAGAACCTAGCCGTATCTTCAAATCAAAGTTCACTTCTTGGATGGAGCAAGAATCGTGGGTCGACAGTCTAGTTGCAGCCGGTTTTTGAGCATCAATGATCAATCTCTCCTGCTGTTTTGTGCTTTTCTCTAGTTGGAATCCGAAAACTTCCAATTGAGCTTCTCTCGGCTTTCTCAGGAGATTATATTCGCAAAAGAGACCATCCATCCGTTATTCTAGTATTTACCAGGCATCGGTCAAAGTCTCTTGTGTCGAGTGTCGGTATGAACAATGTGCGGCATCAAGATAACATTCGATAAAATGTACATATGGAAGCACCGACACATGAAAATACTCTCTTTCTTTAGCTTTTCACTAAGCACTCGTGTACATCTAGTACTTTTCCGTATTCAGGGTACGTGATTGATCTATGCTGCTGCAGATGTCATTATCGTTACGGGTTGGAAAGTAGATGTTTGAATGTTTGACTGTTTGGCTGCACCTCGGTTCATTCAAGATTTGATATTTCAGGCACAGAAAATGAGAGAAATTTGCGGAATTCTAAGTGCTCGATCGCACAACGCATGTGTGATCTTGTCACGTGAGATAAGGTAGCCCCGGATCATTGTTGTTCCCGTCCGCCCAGTTATCAACCTAGTTATCCGTATCATTGATAGCTCACTACATTGATACTAACACAAACATTGTAATTGATACTTTGCGAAATCCCCCTCCCCCCCGGACCAAATAACACGTGAGTAATATAATTTCTTGCTATAAGTTAGTCTACCTCATCGATGAAAAATCTCGCTATATGCTCGACTTCGAGTGCCTCAGAGCCGACCGCCGGATACCTACTTCCCTCGTTTTAAGTAGATCACAAAAACATTTAGTTTATGTCCCCTGAGAAAGCGATAGAAATTTCGTATCACCTACAAATCACAATTAGCGAATTAGTCAATCGAGATTCCGTTTACGCTAGAATGCCCCAGCCACGGCGAGTGATATCATGCCAATCCTGTCGTAGACTGAAGACTCGCTGTGAGGTGCCGCGGGGAGCAACCTCATGCACTCGCTGCCACACATTAAGGTCAGCAATGCCTCCTAAAGCAGGTTTGCGCTGTGCTGGGAATGGAGTTCTGTCATTGACTCAAGCCTCAGACTCCCATGCGAACTCCCCTATGACCCTCGAGGCGGAAGACAACATTTACCAGCCTCAGAACGTGTAGAGGAGGCGAGCTCTCCGAGACCCGCATGCAATTGCGATGACAGGTAAACATGCCGATCCATGATTGTTGTCGCGTACTGAGAGATCGTGTTAACAGACTCGTTGCACTTGAAACTGCGCTGCAAGAGATGCAACGAACGTTGAGATTGATTCTTGCTCAGCAACCCAGTCTATCTCTTCCCAGTTTAGGAACGGATGAAAGTGTACCTCGTGAAATTCTAGAACCAGATTCTTCGTCGAAAACATCGACTGAAATCGTTGAGATGACAACGACACCGGGCGCTTCGTCGATTGCTCCGGTACAAGTTATTCGTAACATGAATACTTGGATAACGGGGGCTGCGTTTAATCATGACGAAGAGCTCGAAGTGGAAGATGTTACGAAAGCAGTTCTTACAAGTAACAATTTGAAGGGTCAATTGATCAGGACGTAAGCCTACACCCCTCGCAATTGTATCGTTTATCTGGAAACCTAATCAGCTCTTTCATCGTTTGACTTATGGTTTCTACAGGTTTAAGAAAAACACGCCGCGGCTGCACTTCATCCACGGCGAGATTCACGAGGGCTTTTCCCAAAACTACAATCTCTTGACTGTAACTTGTGTCCTTGCTGGCATGCAGGCTACTCCCTCCATTCGCAACCCCGATCTTCACACATCGCTTTACACACTGCTCAAGACAAACCTGTCCAGGGCAATGCTTAATTCACCTCTCGGCACGACCTCTATCTACTCCATGCTTGTTGTTTGCTCGCTCAATTTGAGCATGGGGTACTCAGAAGGCTACATGGATGCATGGCTCATAAGCGGGTCGCTGCTCCTACACCTAATGCTTTCTTTGGACTGTATCTCGCCCACATCAGCTTTGTTACTAAGTAATGAAGACGACAAAAACAGAATCCTTGCGTGGAATTATGCTTGTCTGCAACATCTCAAGTGCGTAAATACAAAACCTACTTTGCCCACGTTGTTTCAGTAGTCAAAATTTGTGTTAACATATCTCTTGACAAGGTTTTCCATTGGGACAGGAAGGTGTTCCAGCGTTCGTTTGGATCTTGCGGACCGCTTCGTCCGGATGGTGAAACAGGAACTGAGCTTCCAGCAGTGGGATAAAGATGTTGGAATAGAATTGGAGCTTTTCATCATTCTCTACAACGGGGTGATCGGCCAAAACGTGTCTACAAGCGAACTTCGAAGGAGCCTTGTCACCTGGCGCGATGCAAATGACATTTGTTCGTAGATTCCTCCGCTACTCCACTGTGGCTTCATTCTCCTGACGTCCCTTACAGCTGGCCATCTCACTTTAAGCTTCGCCTTGTCGACGGCCAACTTAATAGTGACACGGTGGGAACTAGCGCAATTGCGACAGGACAAACCCAGCACGTCACTCCAAAACACTTGGCTCGAAAGACATATTGAATCCATTATCGATGATAGCCATTCCATCATCCGTAACATGGGCCATCTAATGAAAACTTACGGGGCATTGCACATATACGATTTCCTTCTCGGCGCGTATGCGGCTGTCACGCTTGTAGAGCTTGCTGATCATTTAAAGGATACAGAGAACACGTACCTGCTGATGGAGGAGGTGCAAAGTATTCGGAGAGTGACGTGCAGTATGGAGCCTGTCTACAGTTGGGCGACAGATATGATGAAGAAGCGTGTTTTAGATACTATGCAACAATATACGGAGCCCGGTCCAGAGATGTCACGGAGATTTGAGATATGGTGCCCGCCGTTCGAAGCACTCAACTCCACGCTAGAGTTTGCAGATGAAAGGCGCACTGCGGATGGCGGCCCATCAGCATGATTGCAGTAAACATGTCTTGGTGAGCCGCATGGATATAGTCTGCTGCACTCAGGCAGCAATCATCATCACCAGCTTTATGTTCCACATATTTATTCACTGGGCTGTCAAACATACTCAAAGAACCTGGCGGGTTAAATAGACAACACTTGAATCACACGCACGCACAGATAAGCCAGTATGCACACAACACTGGGTAATATACTTCTACATCGTTTCACTGCTAGCATTTATGTCGAATACTTCCTAGACATCTATGCCTTGATCACTTCAATTGCCAAATGATGTGATTGGAATAACAAATGAGGACTGTACTTGATAGATTTGAACGATTATTTTCCAGATCATAGATACTTCTAAAACTTCTCTACGTCGGACACAACTCCGTGCTTATTCAAACCTCCATGGACTAAGCTTTGCGGTGCTGTTTCAACCGAATCAACGACCATTTCGTGTGCTGTACCATCCTCGTAGGCTTCGGCACCATGATTTCTCGGCTCCATCCATCCATGAACTTTTGGCATGTGTTGCGAAGGGAAAACCATATTCACCACGTAGAAAGCCCCGAACGCGAGGAACAGGCCAGTGGGATAAGCAACGTAGTAAAATCTCCGGATGCCCATAGGCGCAGCCACACCCATTTGGCTCAAGAACCCATAGAAGTTTGGTGCCACGGCAAAAATATAGACTGCAAAGGCCCTCAAATTGAAGCCGTGGAAGAAACGGTATTGGGAGTCCCGATGAGTGCTGTATAGGGCAGGTATGTCGAGGAAACCGCGGCGCAGCAGGTAGTAGTCACATACCAAAATGCCAGTGATTGTGCTTAGGAAGATCTGGTAAGAACCCAGGAAATTTATGAACACGGCAGCGGATGATAGAAGGTACCACGGGCATATAGCGTACGATATCACTATCGAAGGATTAGGATTATTAAACTTGCGTGCATGGAATGCATCCAAAGTGGGTGGCCTAGAATTGACTTACCTGCACAAATGAAAAATCCGCGCTTGACAGTTATGTATCTGGGCAGAAGAGCAGCAATATCGTTCCCGGCTCTACAAGCATGATCGGTCAGTGCATGCTTTAATGATATATTTTACCGGAGGTGTTATAGGGGAGACTCACGGGATCGAGTTCTCAAAGATGGCAGAGAAAACTGTAGAGTAGACGTAGGCGAATGAGATTAAAGCGCATCCAGCACGATTGGCGGGAGTGTAGCGTTCGCCCTCCATGAGCATGTCAAGAGTCGTTAGCGGGTTCCATACGAGCTACAAAAACGAGGAAAAGTCAGTGGAGGTTGTTTCAAGAGTTGATGGAGTCGGAGACTGACTTTTCCAAAGATGGATCTGCTGGCAGCAGCTATCACATTTCCAAACACTCCGACCAGCATGTTTGATAGCGGAAAACTGGCCACTTGCCCGATGACAACATCGTTGGGCCTGCGCGCATAACGCTGCAGGTCAGACGCATTGGAGATGAAGGTGCCGCAACTGGCCACGCCGAGGAACAGAAACTTAGCAACCATCCAAGATTTCTCGGAGCCCTGAATGGCAGATGGTTGATTTAGTGTGCTAGTTGGGTTGCCAGACAAAGTCAGGGCCCAGGCCATGAAGGCGATGGTGGCTGTGTAGTAAACGACGACTTTGATATGAACCAAAATTTTCATGCGCGGGACAGGAACGAAGAGGAAAGCACAGTTGATTAGCCTGTGGTGGAAGTTAGGCTTTGTTTCTCAAAACTACAGATGTGAGACACCCTGGTCATATGTCATACATACCAGTAGATGAAGAAACACATCATCTGGGCCGAGTTGAGCGCCGACTTTGGCCCCATGATATCTGGGATCTTGGTGATGGATGGAAATATTGCATGGAGGAAGACACTGCGGACCAGGCTGTCAGCTACTAATTCTTTTGCTATGACAGGCCCTCCTTTTCCAGTGGAAGAATGTAACTTACTAGAGACTCTGAGCACCTTGTACAGACGTAACTCCATTCCAGACGATGGACATGACGGCGCGATTAAATGTGGGCCACAGTGCCCCCCATGTCCCAAAGCTGGCACGACACGCTACGGGGAAAGGAATACGATAAAACGCTCCGGCTCTCCCGTTCAGTGCCATCAAAAACCCAGCGAGGAGTTGTCCACCAAGCTGGCAGGCAAGGGCCTCCCACATACTCAGACCGGCGGACAAGCCTGTCGAAGCTGCATACAAATTGCTCACATTGGCGGTGGCAGCAAACCAGAATGCCGTATAGGTAAGCCGCGTCCATGTCCGGTCTTTGATGGGTGTAGGTCTGATGGAGTCGTTGTCAAGGAAGCTTGCAGGTCGGGTAGAACCGTCGGCATTGATTTTCTTGACGATCAAGCGGTCATCAAGTTTGGAGAGGAATGTAACCATCTTTGTTACCTGGGGGAATCCAAGTAGCTGGAACAAGCAGCACAAAGGGGTGGCTCGGATGGAGACTTCATGGTTGTTTATAGAGTCCCACTCGTGTTATCAACATATCCTCCAATGGTGGAGTCGGGGGTAGCTTGGTTCCGAATTAGGGGAGCTAATCGGTATTACTCCTTGATAACGGCCTCCAAAGTATCCACTTCTCCAGGCTATCCGAAATCCTGGCATGGAGTACTAGGGCCGTGATGCAGGGATGCTCTGTTTTGTTGATCCCCGCCGGTCTCCAGCGGTCTCCGGTGTTCTCCGGCGGTCGCCGGTGAAGAATAAATTTGGGGTAAAGGTTAATGCGATCTCCGCCGGTCGCCGATAACGAATGTCCTGGCGCAAAAGGCATTGTTCCTATGTGAAAACAGATCATGTAACTCAAGAAAAGACATCAAAATTCCTGCACCGCGTGTTAGGCTTTACCAATTTATTTAAGTACTCTGTCTTAGGGTTACGGATGAATAAAAGCATTTCATTACCTATACTGTCACCCAACTCTTAGATCTACAGTCGTACTCAGACGTTCACGATAGATTTTGTTAAAATGACTTCATTCACGACTCTCGAGCTTCTTACCCCAACTGGGCCCGTGAGTCGCCGAGTGAGCCTTGCCCCGCCACGCAAGCCAACCGAGAGCGAGATGCCAATCATCGACCTCACCACCATTGATGATGGTGAGAACGCAAGAAAAGTCCTTGCCGAGAAGATGAAATTAGCTGCAGAGAACACTGGATTCTTTTACGTTTCAAACCACGGTATCCCCGAAAAATTAATACAGAGCGCCCTGGAACAGGTCAAAGGCTTCTTCAATCAGTCGCCTGCGGACAAGGATCGTGTCGGATTTGCACGATCAGGAAAGTCATGCGGTTACCATAGCGTGGGAAGCACGCAAATCAACAACACAGAAACCAGAGGTATGTTCTTGGCATCGGTAGACGTCACGTTCTATTATCGAACGGAACTTGACATGTGCGTACGACAATTTACTCATCATATTTGCTTTTCAGATAAGAAAGAAACATTCTCAATGCGATATGATACCCGCATCGATCCATTCCATGCAGGTAAAACTCACGAGGACGTCAACTCGACATTTGCCGCAACAGACTTCGTGTGGAACGGCACAAGTCATCTCCCCAACTTCCGCCCCGTTTTGACCGAGTTCTATCAGGAACGCTTGAAGCTGGCACGCAAAATCATCCGGTTATTTGCTCTCGCTCTTGGTCTGCCTGAAGACTATTTCGACTCCATCGTCACCCAGCCAGGCGCAGATGCAGTGCATATTCACTATCCTGGAACAGATGAGATGCCGAGAAACGGCCAGGATGTAGATGTCGGAATTGGCTCACATACAGACATCCAATGCGTGACGTTACTTTGGCAGGATATGTCTGGCGGCCTGCAAGTTCTGTCCGCAGCGGACGAGTGGCTAGATGCACAGCCGATTGAAGGCACCCTGGTCATCAATATTGGGGATTTCCTACAGCGACTATCCAATAACAAGTTCAAATCAACCGTGCACCGTGTGTACAATCGACAAAAGACATCGCGTTATGCGATGCCTTTTTTTCTGGGATTCAATCCAGACCATATTTGCGAAGTTGTGCCCACGTGTGTCGACGCTGACCACCCGCCTCTCTACGAACCAATCTCGTGCGGAAAGGTAAGATACTTCTTCCCAATGAAGCCTGCAACTTTCAATCCACTGTCCAAAGCCCCTTACCATGATCGATTGTGACCCGATCATGGCATAGAAAACCGCCAAACACACTACTTGCGTAATATATCGCTGACACGTTGATTAGTGGCGAGAGGTGCGTTTGAAGCTGGCAGAAACTGGAAAGGTAGCATCGCAAGATAAGAACAGTTTGCTTTAACATATTTGAACTCTCAGGGTGTGGCGACAGTCCAGACGAAAATTTTCTACTCGCGAGCTAGTGTAAAAGCAAGAGCAAACTGTGCGGAAAGATGATGAATCGCTGGCTCGTTTATCATCGCAACTTTACCTTTAATTCTAAGACAACTCTCCCGAGAACATACCTCGCTATGGGGAAGCGGTTTTCTATATCTCTCTCTGCATATAGTTTGTAGTTTACATTTTCAGCGTTCGTGGCAGAGTTGAAAAGACGCATTCAACGTGGTGTCCCTCTTCACATTACCGCTGGAGCACACAAATCAGTCACTCAAAAGTACACATCAATCATAAATTTATTCACAACTTATACATACACTGTGACAAATTTCTGAACAGATTTTTTTGTGTGAGATGTATCATTTGCGTTTACAGAATATTTAAATCCTCCATGACCTACCCTTCACTATGCCACATCCTCTTTTCAACTATCACTACCATCCATGTTTCCCCTCCCCTTTCCCGTTTTCGCTCCTCACGTCATGCCCGTCTGGAACAATGTTGCCCCACCCCTTCTTCCAAAACCCCGAAAACCACCAGCCGAACCCAAGGCAGAGGCCGAACCTAAGGCAGAAGAAATCACACACCCTAGCTCTCCACCCCCAGGTCACGACACCGTCCGCCATAATCATGCAGAGCACGACCCAGAGCGACCGCCATTCTTTCCTAAGCCAAAAACCGTCTACATTAACACATACTCGCACTCGCTGATTCGACGCAGCAAAACCGAACGCGATCGCGTAGTTGGTTCAAGGATAGGGAAGATGAAACCGCTGTTGACAGTTGAAGGGATGAAATGGAAGCCTCCGGCGCACGAGGTTTGTGAGAGGTTTAGTGGGATTAGTGAGGGAGTGCAGGATTTCGTAAAGAGCGTCAAGGAGGCTAGAGGTGCAATGTGAGTGTTTTCACCTTCTAGAATGGTAGTTTTGCATTTTAAACACGGGAATACTGCTGAAAAAACGTGTCTGCTAGCAACTTCGCCATTGACCAAACTGTAAAGCACCTCTCGCGGGGCCACGACACGGCTTTGATAGAGGTTTGTTGTGTCGCTGGCACGCATAGGAGTGTGGCTGCCGCGGAAATCATTGGCGTCGAGCTTGCTAGAAAAGGGATAGATACGCATGTGAGACATTTGCACAGGAGGAAAATGCCTGGCGATGAGTGGTGAACTCTGTGAGGCGTTGGTCATAGGAGTTTTGATTGGAGACGGGTCTGAGGGAATATGCGATTATGGTGATTCCGTGGACACTAGCAGTGTTTTATGTCGTAGTGTGCATTTAGATGTTCCTAATATATCCGTAATGGTGCTATCATTCTTCTTTTTGGAAATTATGTCCCAGTGTAGCCAGGGTCTGTTTTTCGTGTCGTGTGTTGCAAAATCTGCGTTTACCGCCAGCAATCCAATTGTCTGTGGCGATGATTCGATTGTTCCATTTTGAAATTGTGTCCCAGCCGTGTAGATTGCATGCATACGCAACGAAAATCCATCTAGTGCACATACCCAAGCAGGAGAATTTATTGGCATGTTGTTGACTTAACCCTACATATTGAGGTTGTAGACAATATTGAGTTTCTGAGCGAGATGTTGTATTGCCACATCAGGACTTGAAAATTAGTTCAGTGCCGGTAGTGTAACGGAACAGCAACCGGGGTTAATTAGGGGCTTCGTTATCGATAATGACTCACAGTGAGTGTTGCACCTGCAAGCATGGTTGACCGTACGTACAAATGTATCATACCAATCACAATGCATCATACATAGGTAGGCAAAGCAATAATTTCGGATTTTGGTGGTGCAAAATGCCACGCAATTGAAGAGGTAAGTAAGTAACATGTAATGTCTCGCGGTGTCTGGTGGTTTCCCGCGGAGTGAACATTGAATGTACTGCCTACAGGAGAATTTCGCAGCGATATCCTACTCGTGTATCAACGGCGACACAGTACGTGCAAAAATGAGCATAGCTTTCCTCATCCTCAATCAAATTAGTTATATAGATATTCACTTTGCTCAAAACCACTTGTCATTGGAATGGCGATTGCAGTTTTCGAGCTCGTGACAGGAGTGTTGCGGATCAGTATGAATAGGCTAGGCCTCTTGTGGATTAGTTCATCTTGGCAACACACACCTCAAGCGAGAACCACCTCGATATTTCGCGAACGTAACTCTTCAACACCCATCGACCGTCGCCGACATACCAATCCATCAAAATGTAAGGACCATGGCTCTCGCTGCTTTCCTCTGTCGCCAACAACACAATCCCGAACGTCTACACATCGCCCGCCTTGTCGTACTCCGAGATGAGCGCTCCGGATGTGGCGACAACCCCTCTTTGCCCACACACTTCCTCCTGGCCCACAAACAAGATTTTGGAAGTTGAAACTGACGCTCAGTGTCTAATAGGGTCAATCTCCGCACGCAGAAGCGCCTCGCGGCGTCCGTTGTCGGCTGCGGAAAGCGCAAGATCTGGCTCGACCCCAACGAGGTCAACGAAATCTCCAACGCCAACTCCCGCCAGACCATCCGCAAGCTCGTTAGCGATGGCCTCATCATCCGCAAGCCGGTTACCACACACTCCCGTGCCCGTGCCCGAGCCCTGACTGCCGCCCGACGAATTGGCCGACACCGTGGTTTCGGTAAGAGGAAGGGTACCAAGGATGCTCGTATGCCCAGGTATGCAGCCTATATCACACCACCGCTCCACGCGATTCCAGACGCTCTACAATGAGAAGCGGGTGATTGTGTGTTTTTGCTTAGGATGGTTGCTGATGTGGGTGAATAGCCAAGTCCTCTGGATGCGCCGCCTCCGAGTCCTCCGCCGTCTTCTCGTCAAGTACCGTGCCGCTGGCAAGATCGACAAGCACCTCTACCACGAGCTCTACCACCTCTCTAAGGGTAACACCTTCAAGCACAAGCGTGCTCTCGTTGAACACGTACGTTGCATCACACATGACATGACATGTCAGCAGCCCGTTCAAAGTCGGCAAAACTAACACCCGTGACAGATTCACAAGGCCAAGGCTGAGAAGGCCCGCGAGAGGCACATCAAGGAGGAGATGGACGCCAAGCGTGCGAAGACCAAGGCTGCAAGGGAGAGGAAATTGCAGCGCGCGGAGGCCAAGAGGGTCGAGTTGTTGGGTGGCGACGACGAGTAAACTGGTGGCATGAATATTGGCGTGGGTCTTTTCACAGGCAAAGGAGGCATCTATCTCCTTTCTTAAATGGGGCATATGCGGTCACGTTTTCATGTACGTCAGGGTATTTGCAAAAGAGTTTCTTTCCTCTACACGCATGCTCGGCTGCCATGGCTGCCCTTCTGGTCTCGGTGCATAATGTCCATAACATGAGGATAAAAAGGATGCATTGAGATAGAAAATGAGTGGTCGCAAACTATTACGTTCCATTGATGTGATGTCTACCTCGATCGAATTGGACCATCTGTAGTGCTAGGAGAGTAGGAGCACTGAATTGCTGAGCTGGGCCGGAAATGCCTGTGCTTCCAGGGTATCGAAAGAACCGTAACGCCAATCATGATTACCTTTCTATCATTGATGAAACTCTCAAATCTATAGCGTGTTAGTGCTCCTGTTGCATTGCTCGCGGACATATATAGACTTACAAGTTTCAGAGCCGAGCGGTGTACATTCCTCGTAAAGTTCAGCATCGCCTTGCTCTTGTTGTTGCCCTTTTGCAAGCGGCGATACGCCTCCTGCACATGCGCGGTTTGAACAGGCTCCCTCGCCTCCTCAGGAGGATCGAACAAGCCTCTCTCGCGCTTCCGCTTCAAGCTCTTCTCCTCCTTGCCTCCACCGCCATTGCTCTTCTTCCACAAATCCTCCGCCTGTTTGACTTTGAGTGCCTCCTCGGTCAATGTCTGTACGATCTCGAAGGTTAAGAACCCGAGAATATCAATGATATCATCGGAGGGCTTGGAATCCGTGATGAGACCGAAACCTGCCCATTCTTTGAAGCGCTTGCCCTTGCGGTAAGTGAAGGAAGCTTGACGGCAGTCGGACCAGTGGACGTATTCCTCGCGTGTCATGTTCTTCGTGCGCTCGTCTGCATTTTTGAGACGGAGAAGCGTTGCGTAAGTCATTTCTTCCTCCTCCTCATCTTCAACATCATCCATCAAGGGTGGGTTTTCAGCAAAGAACGATTGCACGTCCCAAACGAGGTCGACTTTTGCTCGCTTGGCCTTCTTGCCCGCGTCCATACCTCCTCCAGGCGCTCCAGGTCCAGCGCCGGCACCCGGTAAAAGGTCTGGATCCGCACCGACATCCGCGCCCGCATCACCGCCCTTGTCGTCGCTGTCTTTAACAGATCGACGAACATCTTTCCACTGCAGGAAATGGCGGAGACGCGAGATTTTGGCACGATCATGCCTGATGAGCATGAACAGGTCGTCGGTGCTAATTGATTTGGAGCCGCGGCGAGTCGCTAGATTGGTGCATTCGCGAAGCATGTGTTGGACTTGATCTTGGACGATCTGTTCAATCAAAGTTGTGGTTTCTGATATCGGATCCCCGGTCTCACCGGACACGAACATCATCTTGATAATATCCGTTAGCGTGTGCCATTCCGTGATATAGATGGGTTCCCTAGGCATGATTCATGAAATAAGGCGCGGGAAGTGCAAGAAATAACAGATCGCTGGGGTGTGAGAAGTGGGCCACGGTATTTGTGGAGTTGGGAAAGCTTTGACTGGTGATACAAGAGCGACGGAGAGGAAGGTAGGTAATTTATTCCAATGAGCCGAGCGAGGGCGAAGAAGTAATAGAAGGAAAGGTAAGAGAATCATCGCGAGTCTTTGTTTTACTATATTTCGAGTGACAGAAATGAGAGGAGATAGATGAGGGGTGAGATGATCAAGCGTGAGTGTCTCCGTACAGCTGGTTGGTGTAGTCTGCAGCTGGACCCCCTGGACATGGCGACGGAAAGCAAGATTTTCGAATGCAAATAAGGATCGAAATGTCAAGAGAAAAAGAAGAAGGCACCATTCTAGAAGGCGAGGATGCTTGGGGACGAACTCACCTGCTGGATTTCGGTCCGGTACTTTGCATTCTTGTCCTTTTCCGACATCTTGCCTCACCCGCCAACAGCAGCTCTTCTCAAAAATCAACTGCGGGGATCTCTTAATACAGTCTCATCAACGTCACTGGGCTGTCGAGTCGTCGGTGATGCGTGGTTCAAGGCGGTGATGCGGATGTTGGAGGTTGGAGTCGCCTGCCTGCGTTGGATGTTCGGGGTGGTTTGGGCCGGCCCGCTAACCTGAAACGGATTGGTTCAGCCCTTTGGCTCGCGAGTTGCAACGCGCGAATCCACTGACCATAACCAAAAACCCACAGATTATCCCAACTACCTAATTACGCTGGGCTCTTTCTTATAGAACCGTAACCCTAACTTGGGACAGTGTGAATCGATTGACCCTTCCCCTTCAAAAGTATACACGTGATGCACATCACAGTGAATGAAAAACATCGAGTGGTGGTTTGGAAATTGTGAATATCGTGAGAGGGGGAGCAGTGTCCTTGATTTTAGTAGGATTTATTTTGTACACTCCCCTCATTATTTGTACCACCTCCCTTCGACGGGATACTCTACCCTTTGACTGGTTATTGTGCAGTGGTGTAGCATATTGTTAGATTCAGCGCTGCCTTCGGGAATGGCTCCCCACTTTACCAGCTTTCTCGCAGCATGCCGGTCTCTCTCTGGCGGATGGCACGCAGCTGCAATAACAAGGCTATTCGATGGACCGAGCGGCATTCCAGGGGCACACTTGCAGAATCCGATAGCCACTGAGACACAAAATATGATCAATCCGAATCCAATCGAATACACGATGCCAATAGCAGAAAACCCCAACGCTAAGGATTTTTCATGAACACTTCCAAAGGTAGGATGTAATTCAAGGAGGATTTCATCGTAGATTTCATAGCGAAGAATGAACAAAGTCTGAGACACGAGCCACCCCCATGAGGCTGAGGCCAAAAGTAACGGAATGCTATATCGGTGTGGCAGAGAAAGCCAGTATGTCGATATTTGATCCGAGTCGGGCTCTGGATTGCTGACACGAAGAGCCTGGCGGCGTGAGGCGAACCTTGTCCAGTCCCGTAGTTGCACCATCAGCGTAAGCTGATAGTTTAGACAAAGATAAATCCCAGACACAGCAAGCGATGGGATATTCCCCGACACTACCACACTTGCATCGCCAAAGTTGGCTGTGCACCTTCTCCACCCGTTGTCGGGAAACGGGAATCGCGAATAAATAGGATCACACAGCGTTGATGTTGTGACTGAGTGACTGTGCAGTTTTCCAAGTCCCATACTCCACAATGAACGCAGATCATTGTCAATGAAAATCTTTCGGAAATACGTCTTTGTCACATTGAATCCATAGCCTGAAAGAAGGATCGTCAACGCAAATCTGATGATAGTTAGTTTATATCATGAAGGAGCGAACATCGTAAGCATTCATACAAACTAATGTAAATTACCTGGCGACTGAAACTGACTGAATGATTATACCGCAATTGAATCGCTTGGAATACTTTGAATGTAGGCATCGCGGTACTTGTAGGGTCGTCACGGGTCAGTTCAAGTTCGCGAATAACTTCCTCTTGGGACAACAGGCACATGCCAGCCGAATTCTCACAAGATGATTCCAAGAAGGAAGCTATGGCATCCCCGGTTGTAACTATTGGGGTTTCCTGCTGTTCTTTCCATGTGTACAGAAGGCAAAAGAGCTTTATCGAGGTCAATAACGTGGTTGCTAGAAATAGCCAGAAATGTATCTGTAAACGGTTTCGGCCTGCTTCCTTGCGCGTTAAACAATATAAAATGCCACCACGGATGCGATATATCTCTTCATGTCTAGTAGTTGGTGACATATAAACCGGTCGTGCCTCACCCCCAACCCATAAATAATTAAACTTTGGCACGGATGGGTCCACTGTTTCATTCGTTACCAATAAAATGGCACTTCTATCGATATGGAAGGATTGGCGCTGGTAATCGATACACTCCGAAGCCGAGATGTTCTCCCATAGTGGCTTGACAAATAGCTTTCGGTCGGTGGTAATGTGTTGAATATATCTGTAGTTGTCGTTGTCTTGGAAGCCTTTTGATATGACGTCCTGTTCGACTCCATAAGAGTGGTGTAATAAGTCCGCAAAGGTCAATTCCTCTTCATACACAAATTGGGGTGTGATTGTTGCCTGAATATGACCATATAGTGCGGCGGTTGTTATGAATGATGTATCATAGCTGGAAAGTTAGTTGTAGATCACGAATGTCTAATAGATGAACTTACACAGCGTGCATAAAAACACTGGTTAGTGTTAAAAACGACAATAGACATAACCTTCGCTTTCTCGCCGCCCGGACATTTCTCCAACTCAGGATTCCGATGTTTAGATAAGAGTCTCGGGCATGTGCAGCGTCAATCTCATTCCGCGTTGGTGATGTAAGACATTGCATGCAATAATTCGAGCCAGCGAGTAGTCCGGCACTGAGAATATTGATACCGAGATGTAACCATCCGGAAATATTTGAGATATATTCCCAGTCACCGACTGCAAGAGTAGCATAATAGCCATCATCCATGTGCGTTGCCGCCCATACAAGAATAGAAACGTTGAGGATGAGAATGACAGAGGTAAAAATTGCGAAACCTGCAATGCCGCCCCGCCATCCAGGAAAACGATCATTCCAGGCAGAACTGATAACTTTGGTAGACCGCAAAAGCGAATACGGAAACGTAAAAAAATGTTTACTTCGTTCTAGTCGTGCCTCGAACTCAGCATTGTCGCCCTCGAATGTGGTAATGTCAGACTTCGAAGAAAGATCAGTTGGCAAACTATTAAAAATTAACAGGAGCACTTGGGGCTGATTGTATGATCGGAATACACGTTGACTGACCGACCAATTAATCTCAACTGGATAAATTGCTGGATATTTGGCTGCCCCTTCCTAATGAACCATTCTTTGATGCGCTTGAAAACGTGCGCCATTTGTACAATGATTATAACATTTGAGGAGTGAAGATTGTTCGAAAACGATGTTCCGAGATTGAAACTCAGGCCGTAGATGAATATTGATCTCTTGTGTGACCTAAAAGGCTTGAAATGCGTCCCACGCGGAGTAATAATAGAGAATCCGACCCCACCCCGGGCTGCGGCTGAGGGTAGCAAAAGTTGTTTCAAAATGCGATGGGATACGAGAATTCGGTAAGCGAATTAAATTGGCTGAGTGAGACAGATTGACCGGTAAGTGACTCCGCACCAGGTCCATCATTAGTAGATAGGTACCTATGTATATCTACGTGGTAATTAACGCTATATCCCAACTTGCTTTCAACAAAACGATAGGTCTTCCATAGAGATCTAATGAACAAAGCATAATATAACTCAGTGCTGCAGTACCTTTCGAAGGTTGTTATCGCCCCCCGTACCAGCACTGACCAACCCGTTGACCCCGCCAAAAAAGTCCAACCCAATTCTCAAGAACCCCGCCGAAAATATTCACATCTCAAAACACATTCGCCAGCGAAAACCCAACGCTCCGAATAAGCCATCATGCTGTACCTTGTGGGGCTAGGCCTTGCTGACGAGAAGGATATCACTGTGAAGGGACTGGAAGTTGTGAAGAAGGCTGAGCGTGTGTACTTGGAAGCATACACCGCTGTGCTGCTCGTGGACAAGGAAGTGCTTGTGAGTGCTATTCACTGCAGTGGGGAAGGAATGATGGTGGCTAATTTTCACGGCAGTAGGAAGCTTTCTATGGACGAGAAGTCATAATTGCCGACCGTGAAACCGTCGAATCCGCCAGCGACGATATCCTCAAGGATGCCGACAAAGTAGACGTCGCTTTCCTCGTAGTTGGAGATCCGTTCGGGTACGCCTATTGACCATTTCATTGCTGTACGACAATTGCTAATGGGGAAACAGAGCTACCACACACACCGACCTCGTTCTCCGCGCTCGCGAGCTTTCCATCCCCACGCGCTCCATCCCAAATGCTAGTATCCTGACCTCAATCGGCGCCACTGGCCTACAACTCTACAACTTCGGTCAAACCGTGTCAATGGTGTTCTTCCTCGATAACTGGAAGCCTGCCTCCTTCTACGATCGCATCCAAGAGAACGCGTCGATTGGTCTGCACACCCTTGTGCTGCTTGATATCAAGGTGAAAGAGCAGTCGCTGGAGAACATGGCACGAGGCCGTAAGATCTACGAGCCTCCGCGGTACATGACGGTTGCACAATGTGCGCAGCAAATGCTGGAGATTGAAGAAGATGTCAAGAAGGAGGGTGCTTACACGAGGGATAGCTTGGCTGTGGGTGTTGCCAGGGTCGGGAGTGAGGATCAGAAGATTGTGGCTGGCACATTGGGCCAACTTTGTGACGCCGACCTCGGGGCGCCATTACACAGTCTAGTGCTGCTCGGACGTAGGACGCACGATTTGGAGAGGGAGTTTCTGGAAGAATTTGCGATTGACAAGGAAGGTTTCAAGGATATCTGGAAAAAGGATTACGAGGGCAAAGCATGAGTGGCTGTCGCAATCAATAATATGTGCGCAGCTTAGCATATCTTTGCAGCTAATTGGCGGTTTCCTTGAGTTGGATGTTTGAACTTGTTCACACACCGAACCGTGTAACATAGCAACATGGCGGTCAACATCCAGCACCAATGGTTATACCCTACTTCTGATTACGTGATTATGGTGATTACTATACAGAGGCCATTGCGTTGCGTCTTGCAAGTATAAATACCTCACCATTCTCCCTCCTCTCCTGTCCTCCTTCTTCCCACTGCACAAAGAGAATTTTCAAAAACATGTTTCGGCCAGTACAAATGTGGCGTGCGAACGTCCCTCTTTCGAAAACCTTCATTGACCAAGAACATCAAAATCTTTTACATAAATCCAAACGACCAGAAAGAATGTGCCAACCACGCACTTTCGTAATGATTTCAAGACTGTCCACATACACAAGATGGTTTGGGGGAAGCTTTATTTTTCTGAAAATGTATGAACCATTCGATGATGTCTGCGGATTTATTCCGTAAAAAGACCGCTAAACTCAGCAATGTTTGCCGGTTTTTTGAATCGTTAATATCTTGTCCTTGCAGCTTCGGGGTCCAAATTTCAACCACAAACCCTCTATGTCTTGGTTCTAGGTTTTTGGTTCAAATCAGGTCGGTCATCTTGTATGACCTGTAGAATGCTGTGTCATTTTACAGCTTTTTCTTCGTGACAACATGAGTGGTTTTGCAGTGTCCCAAAAACAAAGTGACGCTGGAAACACGGTGTGACTACAATTTTACATATTTTTAATGTTCAAATTCCTGATCCAACTCCACATGAAGACACTCGAGCTTATTTTGAAATAACAGAAGCACAAGCAAGTGTTGGGTGAGCTTGGTTGATTTGATACATGATTTCTGCAAGAGGGTTTGAAATTTGTCAAATAATATGCAATATGCGGCGGCTCCAGCATCCAAACACCTCAAGGTCATATCGATGTGCTGCTTGGGAAATTTAAAAGGCTCTCACCTTGTTAAATCTACAATTTTTTTTCAAGTTCCTGTGTACAAGATAATTGAGATTAAAACTGCGATGAAAACTGTGATGAAATATTTCACGACATTATAACACCATGATTTTTTTGTGGATCCCTTCAAGATTTCCATACATGGAAATTTGCATTTCTAGAATCGCACAGCGTTCGAAAAGATGTCCTGGTCTCTGGCAATTTTTCTCGATGTTCAAAGCCCCTGGCACTTAAAGCTATGCGAACTTTGTTGCTGCTGCCATATCTATATAATATGTGGAATGCTGTGCCCTGGATGGGTTTGAGTACCTATTCTAAGAATTTGTCCATCTTTTAGAATTCTGCGGAGTATATGGTTATGGGAATTATCGTATTCTTATCCCCAAGTACGTACTATGGGTAAGTAGTTTTTGCCCCTTTCCAACCTACGAAAATCCAAAAGCACCAAAGAAATATGTCCGACTCCTATCCAGTCTCTTACAATCACATCTGGTTCGCAAATCAAGATTTTATGTAATATTTAGCGTCTAAGATATCAACCAGGATTCCTATGAATTTGGTTGAATATTAGTAATTTACATATAGTGATATTCGCTTTCTCCTACCATTGAGTACGGTTTTGGCTTATAAACCCTACAATTTCTACTTTGATAGTCTCTTTTCGCGTGCAGCATATTTTCATTATTATGAATTTCCCTATTTCCTTTTTTCGCTAAAAAATGGACTGTCCTCCTACTAATGTTTTGCTCTGGAGGATAAGTGTACAGAAGTGCCGCTTCCCGGACATTATTATTACCAAATTAATATGAGTATTATACTTCCTTTTTTGGCCAATGTCCACTAAACAAGAAGGCCTCGAAAGCTATTTTTATGTAGTCCTGGCTTTCTTCCATCAACTGTCCTCAAAATGAAACTTTACTCATTCCCTTCCTCTTGATTTAAAACAGACACCTATGCCATAACATGTTTTCTGTTCTGGCCTCGGACTATAAATTTATGCAATATGTTTATTTTAAATATATTTTATTCAGTGCCCCTGTAACATCCAGTTTGTAGTGAATATTTCTGTTTTTAGGTCTATACGAGATATCTATCGCGGGACAACTGAATCTACAAGTTCTAGACCTACACATATAGAAAACTTCTCGAATTTAAACGAAAATGTTTGGCCTTAGTACTTCGAAAACGCTAGTTACCACGGCGTTGTCCGGACCTTTACTGAAAGATTAATATTACATGCCCACTCTACTTATTAGAAGGAAAGTTGCGAGTACGTTTTATCTCGTCTGTGTGGCTTTAAAACCATAGCTCTTTGTCTGTTCTCAGAAGCCCATAAAAAGTACTATCATACTCTTGCAAGTTTATAAAATACAACTAAAACACGCAGTTAGTTGCTCAATGCGGCTTCTTCTGCAAGTTATGCATTGGACACCACTTTTAATTTCTATGTCCCCAGGCCGGCTATTCAGAGATTATAATCTATAAGGCCTATGTAGAAATATCATGGAGGGAAAGCTAATATCAAATTTTTGTCCAATCAGAATGTGATCTCCTCGATGATTGCTGGAGCAGGGATTTGTTTGATGGCCTTACAGATGACGAAGATGACCAAGAAGTCTGAACATGATTGGAATATGATGGGTGAGGCCTGCGGGCAAAAAATGGGTTTACATATGGTTGGGGTCCGCGGGCCCAAAAAAACATGAGTATATCATGTTCGGGTCCGCTGACCCAAAAAAACCATACGTCATATAATTAGGATACAAATATGATTATTGGCCTTCGGGCCTTCAAACTTCCTGATTTTAATACAATTATAATTGTGAAACTTATAATAAGAAATCTTCATATAACTAATTTATTCCCTGGGATGGGGCACAATAAAGAATACTGGCTGAAATAATGAAATGTTTCTGTCTACTGATTCACCTATACCTTAATTTTTGAATAATCATGTCCGCTTTTGTCATGTATTTTGAGAATCGGAAAGAACTTTCTAACGACTATGGCTCTGTCTGTGCTATCAAGCGGGTGATGAAACAAAGAAATGTTTGTTCGTGTCCGTGCAAGTATTTTTAAATAATATTGCATCTTAAATGTCGGAATTAGGGACAGATTGTATACATAAAAGAACAGTTGTTTAATGAGATGTCTCTGGCTTTCGATTGTAATTCAAATATAAATCTTTAAAAAGTCGCTACAAGCCCAAAATGTTTTGAGAGCTGGAAGAAATTTTACTACGTTGACAGGATGAATAAGTTTAGACTTAGTTGATCCGCCACAGATGTCTGTTTAAACCCAGCTAAGAAAAGACGTACAGTACAAAATATGCTTGCACCAAAAGTCTTATCCTTAATTTAGAATATTTTTTTTTCTGGTCTTGCAAAAATGATCTCGAATGAAACGGAATGCTGCCGGCCGTCTCTCGGACCCTGACTTATTAGCATTTAATAAGCGCCTATTA
Organism: Periconia macrospinosa; assembly: GCA_003073855.1. Taxonomy (NCBI): domain Eukaryota; kingdom Fungi; phylum Ascomycota; class Dothideomycetes; order Pleosporales; family Periconiaceae; genus Periconia; species Periconia macrospinosa. Next base: position 363,681 of record KZ805304.1, read on the forward strand.
AATGACAACGAAGCGACGACTTGCTGCATAGTTGTTCTGAGAAGAATTATTGAATTTAACTTATAGGGGCTGCAAGCCCAATTTATCCAATAATGTGTTTCGGGCTAAAACCCAGAGGTATTTGGAAGATGCTGTTGTGGAGGCCACGGAGGTTATCTTAATGGTCTTAAAAGTTGTGCACTACCCAACGTATATTCTTTCCTGCCCGGCGAGGGAAAAAATTAAAAATATAAAAACCCATCGCTGATGTGGGTTTGCTTTCAGTACCTAATTTGTTATATCAGAAGGATTTTCAGATGTCATAAAAGTTTATGTGCAGAAGAACAGCCTCGGCGAATTGTATGTTTTTGGTCCCACGAAAATTCCACCGCTAGGAATTTTATGGAAGCTGCCTGCCCTACCCGTTTATAATTTTCCCTTAGGTGAAAACAATACTTTCCCTGTGTCATGTGGTTTTGAGCCCCGGGATGAGCATTGCAGAAAAAAAACTTGAAATGTTTAAGATTTTTTGACATGTTCTTTCCCGTCCTACAAAAACGATGTCAAGTTTTCCAATGTGGACCAGCTGGTGGTTTGATCAATTATTTTCCATCCCGATGATATTTTATGTTATAAGAAATCTGATTTATAATTATAACTTATCTAAAAGGGTTCTGATGTCCGTGGCGCTGCGCACCTGAGCCTATTCACACTACACATGGAGTGGTCTGTGGCAGCCATCCTATATTATCATGATAACGTGAGAATGTTGTTAAAGAAATGTTTCACATCAATAAATACTGTAGCGAGACTTCTATGTTTCTGGCCCCACGCAAAGGAAAAAAAAACAACAAAAGTCCATATCATGGTCTTCTGAATATTTCAATGTTAATATATGTGTATGTTGTAGGAATACTATTGTGTAACAATAATCCACACTGCGCTGTACATATGCTTCCCGTCCCGCAAGAAATTTCTGATACACATCTCCGATGTGGGCTGGCTGGGTCTTCATTCAATCAATTTGTATTTTATTAATGTGAAGATTTTATAAGAATTATGTGCCTCCAGGAAAAAGAATGGTTACAACTGTTCCTATGTATCAGGTCCACCAGAAAAAGAAGTTCAAGGCTTGCTATGGGGGGCTGGTCTGTGGGAGCCACCCATTTTTTTCTTCGAAAGATCAGGGCGATATTTCATATGTTTTATAGCAAGAAAGGAGATAACATTATTGTTGATGATTCTGATCTCTCAAGAACTCTTCAATACATCGAGACATGTAAGCTGGCTGGCGGGCTGTTTATCTAATCGATATTAACAAGACATGGCTGATTTCTATGGACTATTTTGTCACGATGAAAACCCACATACATCTATTGACATGTTGCCGACTGTGCAGAAAGAACAAGCTATAAATATACATGTTGGTCGGGTGTTTTATGCAATCTAATAATGATAACGTGGGATTTTCTAAAAAGAATATTTAATTTTAATACATGATTACGGCCTTGAGGTGATGTCTCTAGCCTGTCGATACTCACCAGCTACAAGGTCCATGTGAACCAACTGTTTCTCTGCTCTGCTCGAGCCTCAAATGACTACTTGAAGAGAATTATGTGAGAAAGCTGTTCGTTTACTTCATTTTTAATATCAAAAATCTTAACCATAATGTTCTATGTTGGATGTCGATGCCATTAAAAACATAGAAGAGATTTTGGTCATGTCTCCTTCCAGACCTTTAAAAAACATCCAATTTTACAGTGGAATGGGACCTTGAATATAAGAATCTGATTATTTATAACATCATAATGGTCAAGTCGAATGTTTTATTTTAGGAAACAAATATTTTACAGAAGTAAAGCTAAGATCCTAGAACACTATGTTTCGGGTCGCCCGTAAGGTACTATGGCCTTCCCCCATGTGGACTGTTTGACCGATAAGCCCACATCTGCCATAATGATGTGGAATTTTTGTAAGATATATTTTATATCAAGAGACTACAATACAAATTGCCTATCATGCATGGTCTCCTGAGAAACACTTCCAAGGGAGAGTATGTGGGGTTCGGTGTGTCTATTAATTTAATTTTATCCCGTCAAGGTTGAGCCCCCCCCCCCCGCGAGACATGTTTTTGGATCAATAAAAGCCCATGATAAGAGACTTCATGTTTCTCTTTTCTGCGAAAATACTCTCACAATGGTAGCATGAGCGTCAGCCGGTCCGTCATTCCCATCAAAAAATACGTTAAGAAGAGCATATATGGCGGTAGATTTCGATCATGGCACATGTATACAACAACGATGATGGTAATGATGATGATACGCATCACCATCACCACCACCGCCTCCATGCGTTCATTCATTCATGAGTGTGGTATTGCATGCTACATATGCAGTAACAAAAACCGAAGAGCTAGCTAGGTGCCTAGATATGATACATATAGGTGGGAAAGAGAAAGAGCGGTGGGGTGCACGCGAGTATATGAGTACGTCGTACGTTATACAAAGGGACAGGATAGCAACAGAAGAAAAAAATCAGCAAAGAGGGGAAAAGAAGACCCTGAAGATGCACCTTTGTGATCCGCCAAAACGCACGAGAAACAGAAATGGGAAGAAAGAGGAAATGTCGCTAAACAAAACAGACGCTGAACAGTTGTGTGTAGAAAACCGCTGAAATCTCGGACGAGGGCACAATTTTCCCCTATTCCATGTTCTCGACATGGCGTACCATAGACTTCCTTCCCAGCGCGAGATGTGGGCCCAGAAACAGTGAAAGACCTACACTTCTCCACTTCCCTTATCCAGGTCCCACCAGACCTCCCGCCACTTCACAGCTCGCCAGTCCTGCTTGTATGTTCACTTCGTAAGAAGCCAGAGCAATAGAGTCATGATCGTAAAGCAAAAGCAGAACTAAGGAAATGGTATAGAATACAAAATACAACTCTGCAAGGGTTTCAGTTATGCTGTTCTCAACTTCGCAAGACGCCTAGAAGCGTATCGTAAACGTCGTCATCGCCGTCTTCGTCTTCGTCATCCTCCTCGACAGCTTGCTGCGGGTCAAAGATGTCCTCATCGGCATCGACATCGACACCAACATCCTCGTTTGCATTGTTGTCTTCAATATCGTCTTCGTCACTACCAAGCGCGCTATCTTCATCGGAGTAATCAACCAACTGCACTTGAGCGCCTGCTTCTGCATCGTCGCTCGAGGAGTCGCTGTCATCTTCGCCCGTGGTGAGACCACGCCAACTTTGTTCCCCATCATCATCTTGGTAGATGTCGGTATCAGCTTCTGTGTCGCCTCTGCCGAATCCTAGAGCGCTGACGAAGGCGCCAGAGTGCGGAGTCGCGTAGGCGAACGGTGTCGACTTACCGGCCAGAGCCGCGGATCGTTGACTTGGTCGGCTGAGGTCAGAGCTAGTGCGCGGCAGGCGGATCTGCTGGGGTTCGGACGAGTAGAAGGGAGAAGGTGGTTCGCGGGAGCGACGGGGAGTATTCGCCCAGATGGTGGCTTGCGCCTCCCGCGTTTCCACTTGTGGGCGCGGAGAAGAAGAATTTGTAACTCGCCGACGCTTCAGTCTGGACATGATCTGGCTTGGCGCGCGAGACTGCGACTGCGGCGCGGATGTTTGTTTGACGGGTGAGCTGTTCAGCCGGCGCTTCGATGACGATGTAGCAGGTTCTACGATTGAAGCTGACACTGTGCGATGCCGCACCGGCCTGTTGTGAAACTCGCTCAGGGGAGAGATAGGCTGTGGAGGCTGCCTGTTCTTGAGGATCGAAGTTGGTGTCATGGAACGCCGCCAGTCGCGCTCAGCAGGCCGCATGGACAATTGCACGGAGTGAACACTTGCGAAGGACGAAGTAACGCTAGCAGGAGGGGCATCGTATGCTTCGAAGAAAGCCCAGCATGCCTCGCGCGCATCCGCTTCATGGACCTGGGGTTGACAATGCTCATCGTTGCCCTCCATTTGCGAATCGGAGTCGGGCTGCCAGCGAGGAAGCAGTCGCATTTCATGCCATGTCCATATATCGCCAGTTTGGTCCATTGGTTGTATGTACGCTTCACGCTGAGTGACGTACAGTCGCTTTTTGCCACCAGAAACGCGCATGAGAACACCGGAGGCAAGGAATTGGGCGGTCCATAATGCCGAGCTAGCCATCTCAGCAGGAGTGAGGAAACGCAACCTAGAGTCCTTGATGACTTTCCTGAGCGGGATGAAAGAAGCACGAAGACCAGGATACGAGTTGATCATTGGGCTTTCGTCATCATCATTATACTTGAAGCGCTCGAGCAGATCCTTAAAAGCATGTGAAATCGTCCTCTGGATGTCGGTTGCATTTGCACTTGTGAATTTCACATCAGCAATAAGCCCCCTGCTCTTCAATCGTTTGTAAACAAGGTTGTTGCCGCCACAAGCTTTGGGCGATAGCAACTCACTCGACGACCCTGACACCCATTCACTAATCTCTTGGCTGCTCCATCCACTCTCAGTATCACTGAATGGGTGTGAGCTGCGCGGAGAGCGGCCTAGACTTGGGTGTGGACTTGAATCGGAATCTCTCAATGGTACCAAAGAAGTGCGAGACTGACCAAGTGTGGAACTGCGCGCTTGAGTCCACTCCTCGGATTCTTGAGTGGTGGTTTTCGAAGGGTCATGCATCGGCTCATCTGGGGAAAACCAGATGCCGCGTAGGTCACGACCCCATGGCAGTAGAACAATCTCTACATCCCATGGGTTGAGAGATGTGGGCAAAGCGACAGCTTCAAGCGCATCTAAACGCTCCTTTATACCCCCTATCTCAGTTGCTACATCTTTTCGATCCATAGCCGCGAGAATTAGCGCGGAGGAAGTCGACGATTGAAGAGAGTTGGTTGAGCCGAAGGATTCGTTAACAGCTGCGATGCGACGACGGGAGCTACTGCTCTGATCAGCATCGATGGTCAAATGTAACGCTTCGTGATCGTCCATGCGATTCTCGAGGTGGAACAGCCGCCCATCGTATGCATCGAGCTGTTGATGAAGATCGTCAGGGTGTACGAAGTTGAATGAGTTATTTTGTTCAAGCACTGCTAAACGGTCATCGTGCTCTCGCATGGACTTGGCGACGTCCGGCATTGATTTAAGAAGGTTGTGTAGTGGAGTGAGATAGGAGAAGAGTTTTTGAAGAGTTTGGGGCGAGGCAGATCTGATGGCATTTTTCATTTGGTCTTCTGGAGTATGAGGAGAGTTGGGCATCAATAGTTTTGATGTAGAACCGGATGCGTCAGTGTTTGGCCGTGCGTTGGTTACGTCGCGCTGATCCGCGTTGGATGCTAGTTGCATGAGGCCTTCCATGAATTTTTTCCCTTCATCCACAGCTTTGTCTGCCATGGCTAGATCAGGCGTGTTCGTGATGCTGGGGGTTGCGACCTCTGTGGCGCTTTGTATGTACTCTTCGGGATTGTATGTATTTGGAATTGTGTCACCGCCGATATCGAGGTGAAGTCCCTGGTTGTACTCCAGGACAGCTTGCAATGCACCTGATGTTGATCCTGTTAGTAACGGCTGGTCATTTGTAGCCGAATGAGCCCTCGTAGAAGCGACATCTGGCTCACCATGGGCGCCCTCGAGCTGACCCCCGTGGAGGTCAACTTCATCGGGTACAGTCGACACAACAGAATGTTGGCCATCGTTGATATTCTGCGTCGCATCCACATTGAGCATAGACAGTCCGAGGCCTGCAATTGTCGCGCGCGATTGATCTGCTTCGTTCCTATTCACCTTGTTAGCCGCAGGATACCGATCGTGTGACAAGAGACACATGGAGGGAATGCGAGGAAGTCCAGTAGTACTAGACATCGACGACGCCATCCGAGCCAGCTCATCGATACCGGATCCATTGGCTTGCGAAGCACCATTAGAAATGAGTCGCTGCTCGCCGCTGTTGTTGGATATCTTCAAGCGTGTTGGCGATTGACTGCCAATCGCAAGAAGCTGATCGCGCCTCAAATTTGGAGACTTGTGATGATCGCAAGCTAATCCTTGCGCACGGCATAGCCCATCACACCTAGAGGATAACCGCGGTTGCGCCTGTGTCTGCACCTGCTGCGCCTGTACTTGAGCCTGCTCGTTCGAGTATTCGTGAAAACATGCATGGTGACCGCAAACGCAGTAAGTTGATCGCTCACTGCTCGATGGGTGTTGTTTACTATGTTGGTGTATCTCAGCGCTGCACTTATCCCAGAACTGGCGACATCCACAAGTGCCAGCTACATCGCGGTGATTACATGGGCCGGTCGGAAGGGCATGAAGTGGTGCAGGTAGAGGAGCGATAAGTTGCGCAAGACCGGGTTGCCCGAGTCCCGCCATGGGTGCCTACTTTGGGCATCCCAGTGCGAGAAGCGGAGGATCTAGAATCGAGACATGGCTTGGATCTACAGGAAAGCTTCCTCATGTTAGCCATTGGCCTGACATATCATGGGATGGGAGGTGGGCGCGTACCGAAAGGTGGAGGAGACGGTGGGATAAGAAGCAGGATTTCTGGTGGATGCGACGAGAGATTTATAGGTTTGGCGAGCGATCGGGTGGAACGGCAGGAGGGCGAGCGGGAACGAGGCGGCGGGGCTTGCAAACAGGTCGAGGTTAGAGGAGCAGGACGATTGACGAGGAGGCCGTCGATAATATGTCAGTCAGGTAAACATGCATGGCAGCTTTCGGTGACTGTTTAGGGTTCCGGGGTACGCAGGGGGCTAGCCCGCTCGAGCTCTAGTTTGAGAACTAGCGTTCCCGGGGAAGCGTCCCGGTAACGTCTTCTGATTGGTCTACATGTTACCCTACACCAAAAGAAAATGTAAGAAACACCTATGATAGACGCCCTGTACTCCCGCGACCCTCTACCCGCATGTCCAATTTATTGCGCCTATCCCCATCGCTGCGTCACCTGAAACATATCGAGTCACCAAATGCCAACATGACGAGCGCCTTCTGCAAAAGCTATATGAGTGCCTGCAATGCTTCCAGGCAACAACGCGATAGCAAATTGGCGACGAGTTATTGCGTGCTTATCAGAACGCGCGCCCAAAAAGCAATAGGCGCACGGATGGGGCTGGCCATATCTGCTGCCAGTAACATCTTATCTCATTGGTGCTATCGTCAGCGAAATGTCGCTTTGCTGCATCGCGGATAATAAGCTAATGCACCAGCTTTCGTTTCTGTTCACTTCAGACGGGAAAAAAGAAAAAAGGAAAGTTACAGATCGAATTCTTCTTCCAAAAGCTGCCTTCAAATTGTTGATGATGCACATGCGAACAGGAAATCTTTCAACGCCCCACAATGTGAATAGGTAGGGAGAACACGCACACGCTCACCACAATTGACATGCGAAAGCATGTAACCCTCTTATAAACATTTTACAGTATGTCTACCTGAGAAAAATAAATGCTCTTGTGCCGAATGTAGACACTCCGACACTGCATGCATATGTGCCAAGGTATCCTTCACACACTCCATGCACTCGATCAATCGCGCACGATGCATCGTGCTGCATTGACAGGGTTGCGATATTATTGGCACAGTAGTGTCATCACTATACGCAGCCATCGACGGCCGCCTTTCCTATTGTACATATATATACCTGAACGTCGACTTTTCCACTCATGCAAGCACCAACCCATTCTGTTCCGGCTTGAACCACTCCTTGAGCAAATCCGCCTGTATCTCGTTTGCGCCATTTCTGGCCTCTTCACTGCTCTTACCCGAACATTCAATGTATAGCTTGATTTTAGGTTCAGTACCAGATCCCCGGACTGTAAACCGTGCTCCATCATCAAGCTCGCACGTGATCATTTGAGCGCTTGCGTCAACAGGTAGATCGGGTACGTGGTCCTTGCTCTTGGAGTCATATCCCACCGTTAGATCTCTCCATCGCACAATCTCACGTGTCCCGATACGCGTAGGGTGTGGTTGACCCAGGCCACGTATTTCCGTGAAGACGGCTGTTGTAGTAGCAGGGGATGGCGATATGAGGTACGTATTCGCATCTTCAAAGTAGCCGATGTGTTCGTACACCTTCTGCAACTTCGCGTAGGGCGTGAGACCTTGACGCTTCCAATGCGATACGGCTGTCAGAAAGACTGCCGCCGCGCTTATAGAGTCCTTGTCATGCACAGTTTGCGGTATCATGTAGCCCAGAGCCTCTTCGTAAGCGTAAACAACATCGTAACCCTGCTTTTCAAGATCCCTCGCTACGTTCCCAAGCCATTTGAATCCTGTCAAAGTCTCGGTAAAATGGAAACCTTCTTTTTGGGCGAGAGCGTGAAGCATACGGGAGCTAACAGTAGATGCTAACATGGCGAGTTTTTCCCTTGGTTTTGACTGTGGATATCTTTCAAACAGATATGATCCGATCAAGATGCCCAATTCATTGCCCGTGAAAATATGCCATGCGTCGGAGACCTTCTCCGCAGCAGCCAGTCTGTCAGCGTCAGGATCGCTGGCTAGAATCAATTTAATGGAGGCTGAATCTGCCGTGCTCATGGCTAGGTCCAAGGCCCCTTTCTCCTCTGGATTGGGGAATTTGACTGTAGGAAAATCAGGATCGGGCTTTGCTTGCGCGTTTACAACAATCATCTGTGATGAAATCCCAAGATCCTGGACGCATGTTTCCATGGCGGGGAGACCGACGCCGTGCATGGGTGTATATACGAATCTTAGATCTGAATCAAAGCTTTCTCGGTCTCCCTCCGGCTGTACTGCCGTTAGGATGGCCTTGTGGTACTTGTCTTGTACTAGCCCCAACGTTCCTTCGACGAGTAGGCTCGGGCGATCTACTACTGATGTGTCCCAGCTGACTGGCTCCAAATTTTCTAATATGGCATGCGCGATACCAGTATCGTGGGGTGGAATGATTTGACAGCCGTTGGACCAGTATACTTTGTAGCCGTTGTCACGAGCGGGATTGTGACTTGCCGTAATCATGATACCAGCCACAGCATCCAACTCTCGCACTCCAAAAGGAACCAGAGGAGTGTGGGTTGGAATATCGTACCACCAGACTTTGATTCCTTTGGCGACAAAGGCTGCAGCAGTTAATTTGGCAAATCTCTCGGAGTTGTGGCGGGCATCGCGGCCAATGACGACGCCTCTTCGTTTTGCGTTTTCTTCGGTCTTGAGAAGGTACGCGGCCAAACCCTGAGATGCCTGAATCACGGTCAACGAGTTCATGCAAGCAAAGCCAGCTTGCATAGGTCCTCGTAGCCCGGCAGTGCCAAAAGCGATTCGGTTGCGCAGCCGCTTCTCGAGTTCGTCATGGTTGCCTTGCGAAAGCAGCCTGTATATCTCATCTACAGTTGCTTCGTCTTTATCTAGCCGGAGCCACTCTTGAGCAAGCCTATGTAGTTGGCAGTGCATGTCAGTAAACGACGTGTACATAGAAGGCCGATGATGCGGTTTCTAGGTAGAACGGTCAAATACACTGACTTTTTTATATCGACTGTTCCCGCCATTCTACGTATTCTAGCTGAGGATTTGCTCCGGAAGTTCGTTTTGGGTTGGTGGTCGCAATTTCAATTTGGCATGTCACCAGTGCTTCATGGAGGGGGTGGCGGTGAGCCGCCACGTGAAAGATAACGGCCGTGTGCGGGAACTAAGAACGCCGACTGGTCGGCCGCTGTTCCAACTTCCGCCCGCTCACGCTTCCCTCACACCACGTTTTAAACTCAAAAACCCTTCCTGCGCCCTGTTTTCTTTTTCCAATTGGTGTGGACATGTCTGAATTTGTTTCGTGACCATACAGACCGTCCCTGAGAGCTCTTTTTGGCGCTCAACCTCCTGCAACCCCACCATACAGAGCTCCCCCACTCTCCCCTGCAGGTGCAAGCATGGCACAACAACGGAAATCAAGAGTCTTCACCCGCAATGAAATCGAGGCTCTCATTGCAGCAGGTCGTTCTATTGTGATTGTGCGAGGCAAGGTATTGAAGGTCGATGCATGGCTACCTTATCACCCAGGCGGCGACAAAGCTATACGGCACATGGTAGGACGAGATGCCACCGATGAAGTGGAACAGTACGTACCACTCAGTACTCATGCACGTATTAGCTTCTGACCTGATTGCCAGATTTCATTCCGCCGAAACACTAAAGTTCACTGAACGATATCAGATTGGGCGCATAGAAGGACTTTGGACCAACTTTGTACCGCCAATACAGGGAGGGAAATTCAGGACACAGGAGGAGCTGGACAAAATTCCAGATGAGGAGGAGAACGCCATTTCCAGCTCGGATGATGGATCTGATAACACGGCGTCATCAGCCACTGAGAGCCCCATTTTCGAACCTGTCGAACACGATGCTTCCTCGCTCCGCAAGCGAACTGCTACTTCCCGTGCCTCATCCGCCTCCTCTATATCCTCCGTCGAGCTCGACGATGCCTCATACTCTCCAAAAATGACTGTGTTGGACGCCCGAACGCAAAAGGAAATCGACGTGGACAAAGTGGCATACCCCCCTCTGGACCCACAGACACAAGCGAACATTGTACAGAAATACCGGGAGCTGCAACAGCGTATAGAGGACGAAGGCTTGTATAACTGCAACTACACATCGTACGGAATCGAGGGCATTCGCTATAGCATCGCCCTAGCTTTGTTCATCTATCTCCTGCGGTCTAGTTGGTACATCACATCCGCATTTCCACTGGGATTCCTTTGGCACCAGCTTTCCTTTCTCGTCCACGATGCATCCCACATGGGTATCACCCACGACTTTTTCATAGACTCCACTATTGCCATGTTTACCGCCAGTTACCTCGGTGGTTTAAGCGCCGGGTGGTGGAAGTCCAACCACAACGTGCACCACATCGTTACGAATTCACCCGAACATGACCCGGATATCGAGCACATGCCTTTCTTCGCCATATCCCATCGTTTTTTCCAAAATCTGTTTTCTACGTATTACGAACGCGCCATGACGTATGATGCGTTTGCAAAGTTTATGATCTTGTATCAGAACTACACGTACTACCCCATCATGTTGTTTGGTAGGTTCAATCTGTACAGATTGGGCTGGGCGCACCTTTGGTTTGGTTTGGGCCCAAAGAAAGGAATTGCGTGGTGGTTCCGTTGGTTCGAAATAGTCGGCCAAGTTGTGTTCTGGACCTGGTATGGTTACGGAGTGGTCTACAAGACCATCCCTGGTGGGTGGAACCGCTTCTGGTTCGTGCTGATCAGCCACGCTGTCACAGCCCCTCTTCATGTACAGATCACGCTCAGTCACTTCGCAATGAGCACCGCTGATTTGGGTGTCACCGAATCGTTCCCCCAAAAGATGTTGCGAACAACAATGGACGTGGACTGCCCGCAGTGGCTCGATTTCTTCCATGGTGGTCTTCAGTTTCAGGCCATTCACCATCTATACCCTCGCATTCCGAGGCACAACCTACGACGAACACAGAAACTTGTCCAGGATTTTTGTAATGAGGTGGATATACCCTATGCTTTGTACGGATTTGTGGACGGTAATAAGGTAGTTATTGGGAAATTACGGGACGTAGGGCGCCAGGCTGCGATTTTCGCTGAATGCCAGCGGAGCATCATGGAGGGTGCGCACTCGCATTGAGTGAATCATAGTAAGGATCAAATATTGTGATCTCTCCCCCTTCATTGGAATCATCACCTCAATAGGGCTAGATGAATCATGACATTTTACCAGTCATAGACCAAGCAACGACCAGTTGGTTGTACATTACATGTACTGGCAATAGATCTGAATATAAATGCCAATCATTTCTCTGCCATGCTTCTGCTACCTCCATATATCACGATCCGCTCTACAACCAAGGCTTGCTCACAAACAAGACTATCATTTCAACTTCAGAAGCGCTATATCATCATCCTGCAGAACCTACCTATTCACACAATTAGAAACAACCTCGTGGCCTCTCAACGATGCAAGAAATCGAACTCAAACCGTCGACTTCTCTTGCATCTCGTTTCACCCGCTACTCATCAAATTCCCACACCACCTTTCCAAGCTGTCTCTCGACGCTCCGCCACTCCGCTACCAAGCGACTTTCTCAGCCCCCAACGCGAATTCTTCAGAGTAACACCCACCCGCTGGACCGGGGCATGGAAGTGTTTCTATTCCGTGAGATCCTGGCCTGCAAATCTCTATCGCACATTGCCGACAATCTTTCTCGTGAAGGTACGTAACAAGGCGTTTCTTCTTCTCTAAATCTCCCTCCTTCCATACACAAACTTCCGCAAGAATATTTATGTCAACCTGTTTCCTTTACTCTCCATCGTAACTAATACCTTCTTACTCACTAGGTCTTTACAACAATGCAACGCGCTACCCAGAAGCACACGCCTACCTCCTCTCCGGGCGCCCACGCCTCACCGCCGAGCAACTCTTCTGCCACGTACTCTGGCGCCTCGAAAAGAGCACATGGTGCGTGGAGGGGTGGGAGAGCGCGTTGTTTGGGAATGACGGCAAGGAAGGAGTGCTTGGGCGCTTTGTGAGGCGGAGTGGAGAGAAAGCGGGGGGAGTGAGGAGAGGAGGGAAGGACCTATGTTTTGTGTGCATGGGAAAAAAGTGGCGTCGAGAGGGTGTTTGGGAGGTTGCATCTTGATGTGAGTTTGTGCACAATTTCATGTCGAAGGTTCGAGTTGAGCATATTTCTCGACGTATCGAATATTCGTCTCGATATCAGAAGCTTCCCTCCATGTCTTGTGTATATTTAGCTTTAGCATTGCTTGTCAGGAAGACCCTTGGTAAGTATAAGCCAATCATGGAAGGCGGTTCTGCTGAGTCATTAAACTCATCACTGCATACGCGCTAACGCTATCGATAAGCGCCTGGTGAACTAACAGGAGTGAATAGCATGGCTCCTAGATACTTATTATACAAATAATTGTCCCTCACTACTCATCTTCCTATATTTGGTTTATCCTGTTAACCTTCCCAGTCATACGTCTCAATCACGGGCTTGACTCGATATACAACTAACATTTGATATCACAGCTTCCTTCCGCAGCGGTTTTCTTCTCTGGCCCGACTTAGGGGTACTCTTATCGCCATGCAAAAATCCAGATACGCCCCTAAGACACCACTGGAGAATCTCAAACAATCTAGAGAAGAGAAGTTTGCGAAAGATAAAGACAAAGCTGCACGATTGTTAATCCGTGTCCAATGGAAAGCCGAAACACTTATGGAGTCCTATGCCAGAGCCGCTAAAATACTCATTTCCGAGGAGCAAAACGGGCACTCAAATGGCCATTCACGAGTACAAAGTGTTTCACTTGACACAAGAAGCGTAAGTTGTTGGTGTATCACTCAGGGATACCACTAACGGCCAGTAGAAACAGGCAGAGGCTATGTTTAAGGTGGACTTCTTTGAGTTCTACACTCTTCTAGAGCGCTATATTACCATATGCCTTGCCATCCTCAACGTCTACATATCAAGCGTGCCTGCTCGGACGAATGTGAATGCCCTTCGATTCATCACAAATCCTGAGTGGGCAAAAACGAGGCCGGAAGCTTCCCACGCTTACCATGCTAACCTCCTAGATGCTCTTAATAAGGAATCTTGCCCACTCTACGCGTCGCTGGGAAATCCCGAAGTTATGGCTCAACTTGCCCTTGCAAAAGACTACCGCAACGCTTGGAAGGATCTCGACATTGAAAAATCATCGGAAGACTATGGCCACAATGAAGAGCGCAAGAATATCCGTCTTCAAGATCTGGACTTACAAATAATGTTGGAGCTAGTGGTCACGGGGTGCATACATGCACATGGCACTGTCCAAAGTCACTCGGGCCCCGATTTGAATAAAGTCACCAGCAAGGATTTCGAGCCGTCAGCCTTCCCTGATATGGACGCCAATATGGAGGATATTCCCTTTGAATATATGGACGATGCGATGGATCTAGACTGATTAGGCGCTCGAGTCCGCCATCCTGGTTTTACTGTCTTTGATTCATCTAATCATCTTCTGGAATTCGCGCATATACCCACTGCATTCGGATCTTAGGGGAAAATACGATGTGAAAATCGGAGTCAAGCACTCCTCATGAGGGCAAATGAGAAAGAGATAAGAAATATGTACAAAGAAGTATAAACCTCCCAGAGGCTTGTTCTCGCGCTGACACCTGTTCATCGAACTTTTCACTTCAGCCCGCCAGTAGTGGCGATTCAGTATGCTCTAGCCTCTCTTCAATACTTCCCACTATCTCAATTGGTTCCTTGGGCGCAGGCTCAATGCCGATCTTCGACATTAATTCTTCATGACGCTCCTGCTCATCTTGTAGCACGCTGTCCGCTCTTATTCTGTTTGCATCTCCCCTCTCTACATTCTGGCCCTCAGCTGCGTCCTTGCTCTTCTTCTTCTTCTCCTGCTCCACCTCCCATTTGCATCTCTCATTACAATCCCAGCACACAGTTCTTTTACACACCTGCACATCATACTTCCACTCGGTCCTATTCAACATGTCCTGGCAATGAGCGCAGTTCATGGGAATCACCACAGTCTCGGTGTCACCGCGGCGTCGCGCAACCGTCAAGCCCTTGCTCGTGCGAATTTTGAATCTCATCTCCCCTTCAATCTCTTCGACGCCATCGAAAACCACCACCTTATCAAACTTACACCACCACGTCGGTCGATTTCCTTTCTCGGTATGGCCACGTACCGACCAGCCCGTGAAGGCCTCCATTTGCGCAATCGGACCTGGAAGTATGCAACCATTCAGCATAGGCTTTGGCGGGGTGAATATACGGACGCGGTCATGTTTCTCCTTCTTTGGTGAGAGATTCAGGCGATCGTGCAGCAGCTGTGTAGGTGACCGAAGAGCCGCTTTGGATTGATTCTGTGAGTTGCGGATTAAGTCGTACCGCTGCTCAAGTTCAGACTTTGGCTTTGTCGGGTCGGGAGTGGTGCCTAGATTCAACTCGGCGGGGCGACGCAAGCGCCGAGCGGATGAATCGTTTCGATCTAGCAGCGGAGATTTGGTTGACGGCGATTGCTTCAGGCACGTTGAAGGATCTCGTGGTGGTGGTGTAAGAGGATTGTCTTCATGCTCGAAGAAGACACCAGAGTCTCTGTCTCGAGTATTCGCTTCTTCAATTGGGTGTCGCATTTTTGCGTCTAGATCGAGAGGAGAAGGGATTGAAAGAGCGACTTCCCGATCGTAAGGAGCGAACGTGAGAGTGTTGGCCATTTCCGCCATTTTATTGGGAATGGATAAAGAGTGTGGAGTTTCGTTTAACGTGTAAAGAGTGAATGTATACAGCGTGGACCTGTTATTCAAGGAATGGAGGTATGCGTGAAGGAGATTAGTCTTCAAAGCAAAGCAAAGTGCCGAAGGAGCGAATTTCGAATGATAAATAAAGACAAAAAGGAGTGTACAAAAACAGAGAAAAGTGAGCAACAAACCCTCTATCATCCCCTTCAAAAGTGTGCACCCGATTTCTCTAATATACTTAACCCACCCCCTCCATCCATCCTCCTCTTCGACCACATCCCTATCGCACTATCGATAACCCAGCACTTTACTATTTTTACCACCGCCACTACCTAACCGCATAAAACCCTCCGAAGGGGGCTAAAACAACCGCATGAAAAACGCAATCAATTTCTGTAACGTTCCTTTGCGCCACCGCACACACTACATCCCTGCCCTACAATGTTTCAACCCCCAAACCAGCCAATCAGAGCACAACGATCCGCAATTGCGAATAAACGGATGAGTAATAATGTTCATGCTATGTCTGCCTACGCGCAAGAATGAACGAGATGGATGTTCAGCCTGAGAAGGTGGCTTAATATATGGGAAACGACGCGTGGTTGATAGTGGGGTGGCAACGCGGCTGTGCTCTGGGTGAGGGTGAAGATGAGAGGGTGATGATCTATGGGGTTGTGGGTAAGGTGGTTGATGAATGTGTTCATTCGTAGTCATGTTCGTTCATTTCCACCTCTGTAGGAGAAGGGGATGAAAAGATGGTGGCGCTGATTTCGCATTTTTCCTACATATGTCTCCAGGAGAAGATTTTCATGCTAGACGTTGGCTGGATTGATTTGAAGGTAATGAAGGTAGACGACCTGATACGGTGCGTGGACTGACAATTCGGGACTAAAACAACGTCGTTTATACTAGGTGTCATGTCATTGGGTCTCTGTCCGTTTCAAGGGGCCCTATTTATGACATTGTGACATCTTACGTTCTTCGCGACGTACTCACTGTCAGAAGTGGAATCTAAGTTCAGGAATTCCGAGTTTAAAATGACATTGCCGGCGTGATGCTGGCCTGTCTTGAATTATGTCAAGGAGACCCCAAACGCGTCTGAGGAGACATTGAAGGATGGCGTAGGCATGAAGATAGTGCAACGGCGCATGAGTTTGGACATTTTGTCAAGACCCTTTAGTAAACCTAATTGACTTGTTAATTGGTTCGAAATTATTTTTCTAGTGTAGAATATATGAGCGGAGAAGGAGGTGTATAGATAGGCAAAGCCAGCTGGAGGTGAGGTTTGATGGCGGATGCCTTCCATCTCTTTTGAGGCACTTGTGTAATGGTGTAACTGTCAAAAAAAACTTCTTCATGGCGCGAAAAGTTTCTCTAGTTGTATATCGTTATTGACTCTCAACTTGCTACGTCTTGGCGTCCTTTTATGCGTTCCTGGACCGTAGAAAGATGCGAGAAAGATATGTTCCCTCAAGACAACATGAAGAGCAATATTGACAACGACATTTGTATTCAGATGTCAGATCAACCTATTCAAACAACGTATGGATATGCCAGTTTTCGCTTAGCTCATTTCGCGAGTAGAAGTACCCGCTGCTGTTAAAAGTGCAAAAAGCAACCAGCCGACTGGCCACTCCATTTACTGCGTTAATAATCCTTTTTCGACAACTATTTACAATATTTACATTCTAACGCAATCGGGACATCAAAATTATTCTTATATTGATTCGATCCTGATGAACCATGGCCGAATCCTCAATTTGAATTCATAAGCAGTTGGACAATTATCACTCATGATGGAGGGAAATAGCAGTTGGGTGTTGATCACAACAATACTAATTTTGTGCCATTGGAGTACATAGGCATGTCGAGATCTGTAGCTTTTGACCGAAGAGAATTGTACGTGGCAGATTGTCAGAGCGGCTGTAGTGGTTTTCAGCGTAAGTAGTGTTAGCGTTTTGGATTAGCAAGGGGGGTAATATATGTGCTTAGTCCTATATAAAACTGTAAATACACGTCCTTATTGGCTGATTTGATCGTTTTTAAGTATTTTGTATGCTGAGTGGAATGTTCTAGTTGTATGGCCCCACTGCTCACGCTAACACTACTTACGCTGAAAACCACAGTAAGACCGTCGGCCTTGCAGGAACGAGTTTTGGGATTTGGCAGGATTCAATATTTACCATGGCGAAATAGCCGCTCGGTATGAAGAGCCGAGGCGATGACAGGCGTGACATGCTGGAAGGTGTGATGTAAGACTGATGAAAAATAATAATAAACGAGATAACTATGGGGTTTCCTTGGTTTGTCATTGCTGAAGCGAATTGTTTTGACCAGGGGAAGTGCAGTGTAAATAAACACCATATTTTGGGTTGCGGGGCGGCGATTAGCTAGGCTACATAGGTAAGTATTGCATCCCACGTTAGAAAGCTTAGGAAGCTGGCGTGTTGCATCATTGCATCATTGCATCATGCCTTCGTGATCGTGGTCGTGGTCGTGATCGTGGTCCTCTCTCGCTGTCTCGGTTCCATTGCGAATTGATACTTGCGACACTGAGACTTTGCGGTTCACCCCACGCGGCGTTGTACGGACTTGGACTTGCCTCCGCCCGTGTTTACCTCTTCGCATCCCACTAGCGCCGGGACCCCCGGCCAAGCGTCTCCATCACCACCAGGAACCACAGCCCTCCGCGGCGTGGTCTGTAGATCGTATTGACACCGTTGTCGCCCCAAACAAATCCGCCATAACATTGCGACACCCCTCCGCAGAAACCCGGCGATTCAGTCGCTCTCGCCAATTCCTCAACCCCCTTCGCACCATTCGTGTCTGCCTACACGATGGCACCTCCAACAGACAGCCTTGCGCTCCGCGAAAACAATGCGCCCAACCTAATCGCACGCCAATCGGTCGTACAGTCGACTTCGGACCTGGGAGGACCACTGACGACACAAGTAATCGAACCGCGACAAATAGTTGTAACGGGCATTATTCCTACCTACTATCGGATCGACGGCCCTTCCCCTGGTACGGTGGTGGGTATCGTTTTGGGCAGCGTCGCCGGCTTTATCCTAATCGTATGGCTTCTTTACTCCATTACACAAGGCAATACTGGCAGGAACGGCACGAGTGGGGCTATAGCTGGTGAAGAAGAGTTTGTGGTGCGGAGGCCCCGACGGAAGTCCAACTCGCATGCCGGACGCTCGCGACGTAGCGAAGTGCGCGAGTACAGCAGGAGTCCGAGGCAGTCGGGTGGCAGGTCAACTGTCATTGTGGAGGAGAGAAGGCCACCTCCAAGGGCAAGGAGCAGGAGTATCGTTGTGGAGTCACGAAGACCAGGAGATGACATTGTGGAGGTGATTGAGGAACATGACGACTATCGCTCCAGGAGAGGCAGCCGCAGGAGCGCAGACTACCGGTGAGTCGTTTTTTATGTTTCATTCAGGCCTCGGGAGGCCCCCAATGTCTGTCTTGATCAGCCTAGCTCGAATTGCCAAAGCTGACTTTAATCAGGTATTGAACAACAACTACCAACACGATTCCGAACACCGACCGAACAGCGTATTCTCGGCCGAACTTCTCATCACCACCCACTATTACGCCTTATACGTATATCTTGAAAATACCCCTTTCCATTCCATTCTGAACTCAACTCCAATTTTCCCCGCTTTCGTAATAGCGTTCGGTCACATCGTAAACTCCAACATCACTGTTACAACTGCCCCTCTGTATTGTATCGAGCGTCCTGTCAGCATTGTTGAGCATTTTCATTTGCGACGGAGCGCACTGGCGTGCTTTCGGTATCACGAGGAAGACGAGAAATCCGATTAACGAGTATTCGTGAAATATAAGTCAAAACCCTGGCCGATGAAGGAGAAGAGAATATGCAGAGGCTCAGGGATGAGGAGAATGGTTATGAGGCATCTCTCTTTCATCGTATATCTACTCATACACAACAGAAAATAGTATTCGTTATATCTAGAGACTGTTTTGGCTCTGTCTTTTAAACGCTCAATCCACGTTCTCCTCGTTTGCCTCGCCAAAATATGACCCAATCTGGTCTAAATCACGGGTCTAAGCCTCCAGTAGTCAGTCCACACGAGAAAAGCCCTTCTTGATCCGCTCTTAATCAATTTTGAAGCATTCTTTGAGCAATCCCGGTCTACGGGTTAACGAACGATACTTCCGGTTAATATAAGCATCTTTAATATATGCAGATTGCAAATCAAGCCACAAACCCCGGTCTAGAAGACTTCGTTCCTATAACTAAGAAAGTCCCTCGGACCTTATTTCTCTTGAGCAGAATAATTATTTACCAACTCTTCTCATTCCCTCGTCATCCTTTTCAAATGCATCATCATGCATTCTCAATTGATAACTTTCCTTGGTCTCCTCTCGCTAGCCTCATCGGCACCTCCCAATCGTCCTCACCACCAGCCTAGCAACATAAAATGTCCCGTAATATTCGATGGCCACGTTCTTCGAAACCAAACCCTCTCCACCTTCGATACTACAGCTTCTCCATATAGCCCCACTTACGTCAAAGGCGAAAATCTCACTTGGTCCTCCATCCTTCTCCTACCCAACACCTCGCACTCGCGATTCGACACCCCATCTCGCCACAAACCCCTAGAGGTAACCATCAACGATGCCTCTCTCTTCCGACCAGGCGGTGGCAACCTTCAAATTGGCTTCCGTCGCGCAGGGCTCCTTCTCAAAGATGACAAGAACGACATCGGCGCTGATCCAGCTGATAGCGGTGTTGTTACGTTCCATTGGAGTATCCGACAGGATTCGGCGAGGCCGTTGAATCTGAGTCATGAGTATATGAATGTCTGGCACGAGAGAGCGGATTATGTAGGCAATCAGTTCACTTTTGTAGGTGGGGTGGTGCTTAAGGTAGATGGTGGGACGGGAGAAGATACGAAGGAAGAGAGGGAGTCGTGGAAGGTGCAAGGGAGGGGAAATGACATTGTGTTTCGTGCGCCGATTCTTTTTGATCAGTGGCAAAACTTTGCGGTGCAGCTTGATTACGTTAACGAGTGAGTGATGCGTTTCTACTTCGGCGCAATGATTTACTGACTGGATGTGTAGTACCCTACAGGTATTTTACAGTAAAGGGAACGAGAAATTGAAAGCAGGAACGGAGAAGTTGAAGAACGACAACAGTGGAGGTGGGCAATTGCAACTGGGTATAGCCAAAAAACCTACGGAAACAAATACAGTGGTTTTTGATGGCTATCAGGAGAGCATTCGGGGAAGTGAGGGCCAAATTTATGGAGGCGTGTTCGTCGAGGACAGCAGCAACGGTTGTCTGAGTGTTTGACAGACTGTCTCTGAGATGTTTCCCGTCAATACTTGTTGACTTTGAAATTCTTCTTCAAGTGAAAAAGAAGTTCAATTCCATATAACCGAAACCTTTCCTATAGGCTCATGTTTGGCCCTGGTATTTGTGTGAACAGGGCGCTTTTGTGAAGAGGGGGCGATGACGTCTAGAACAAGGAGCTTGCGCCACGTCACTAGCCACAGCAAGCATCAGCCACATGTGCCACCCCGCGACCCCACATGAAGCTTGATTCCACAACCTGGACGATCAAGTCTGTCTCTCTCTCTCTACCACCCTGACCTCATACATAGAGCAGCTTGAAAAGCCTAGTAAATTCCAGAATCTATCATATATCTTTTTTCTTAATCATGGCGCCCGTAGCCCCTCTCGTGGTTTGTTAACCTTTAGCCTTCTGTGTTCCCGCAGTACTAATGTTAGGCAGACGAGGCTCAAAGTACAGCTCAAACTCTCAATATCTAGGCTTCGAATGGTGCAACAGAAAGACACCGCAAAAGCGAAACAACAGAGAAGGGAAATGGCACATCTACTCGAGGTATGTTTCTCTTACACGCGCCTTCAACTCTATGCTTCATAGCTGTAGGCATCCATCCATACTAACAACCCCTGATCTCCAGGCCAACAAGGTTCAATCCGCTAGGATACGCGTCGAGAATATTATCCGATCTGACATCACGACTGAACTCCACGAGATCCTCGAGCTCTACTGTGAACTCCTACTTGCCCGCTCCCAGCTCCTCGACCCGCCCGTCTTGCCGGGAGGAGGCGCCCCCACTCAAATACCGCTAGATCCAGCCTTGGAAGAAGCCGTCCGTTCTATCATATACGCTGCGCCACGAACAGATATCAAGGAACTGCACGCAGTGCGCGCACTGTTGGTAGAGAAGTTCGGTAAGGACGTTGCGCTCGCAAGCTTAGAGGGCGAGGGTGTTGCAGAGAAAGTAATCAAGAAGTTGAGGGTAGAAACACCAAAGGAAGAGCTGGTAGATGCTTATCTCACAGAGATTGCGCGGTTCTATGGAGTTCCGTTCGGAGAGGAAGAAACTCTAGACGAAGACGATGACGAGCCGTCGGGCGGCGTAGCAGAGGAGGCAGATGGCGAGATTGAACCTGCATTAGAAGCTGAGCCTGGCAAGGCCAAGCTCTCCAAAGAAGATGAGGAGGAGGAACTTGTGAAAGCTACACCACCGAAGAAATTTGGCCCGCAGAGCCCGCTGAGAGTCGTACCACCAAGTCCGAGCACAGACAACGTGGCGCCCAAGTTGAAGTTACCGGGTAGTGCCGCGGCAAAGTTGAACAAGACAGAAATTAAGAAGCCGACAAAGAAAGATGATGGACCTGGCGGCAAGATTCCAGATGTGGATGAGTTAGCTAAGAGATTCGCTCAACTGAAGCGATGATCGTGTATGAGGTACGACCTTGAAAAGGTGTTGGTGGGCTTTTGATGGCGGTATGGCAATTCCCCTGGTATATCTCTTATGCATGATTGGGCTCTATGCCTCGTTTTTAGCAATTCCCATTTCAAGTTTACATCTATAATTATACCGTTCGCTATTCGCTGTTTCCACAACGAGTTACTTACTGCCCACGTTATTCATTCACTCGTAAGTCGGTAGAGATTGATGAACATTGATTTCGCATCGTGGAAGATAGAGTCAATTGACTTCCCAGAAGCACATTTATACGGAAAATGATTCTCAATTTCGAGAGGCATGCTTAAGGGTCAAAAAAGTGGAATTGCATTAGCAAAACAATGCGCTTCTGTGGGCGCCTGGACAAACAGCATACATACAGTTTGAGTGTTGCAAATTTCAAAGGTTGCTGCAGAGTACTTTGTTATACAAGCGAGCTACGACACTGAAGCAACTTGTACAGCAATCAAATTCTCAATCTATAAAAAAAGATTATGAAATTCATTTTGTACATTTGGAACTGGTCAAATTGCCAAACAGCAATCTTATAACGAAGGCCAACCTTCTCGCTCAGCACCATGTACCACTGAGCTTAGGCCCGAGCCACAAACGGCATGCAATGTGTTCCCACACAACATATGGCTTCTAAGATCGGGATAGCGCGCAGGGATCTCCTCATTCCCGCGCTTCGCTGGTCAATTTTCACTTAATGTCTTCTGGAGGAAAGAAGACCCGAAACCACGGACTGCCATTTATATGCTGCTGAGAGCACGACTAAGCTGAAGCTGCTTATCCCAGACATCCAGATATAGTCTCTTGCCTAATTCGATTGTAGAGGAGGCTCTCATCAAAGATCTCATCAAACATGAGTTCGATCGGGTGCGAAATCAGGGTTATTGCGCCAATACTCTTTTCGGACTAAACACATACCGAACTTGCTTGAGCTCCAGTCAAAACACACGAAATTTAGATATGATCTATAAGGTCACAAAATAAGCTACACAATGTGGGTACCTACTCACGCAATGCATAAGATGATCGGGCCACTTGCAGTACCAACTCGGATTAATTGAGCCACTCATAAATGTCTTTGACCAAGGAAGGGCACGCAAGTGGGACCCAAAACTGTACAATATGCTTGCCCAATGTCACAGATGCGACATTGGTGAACAATAGAAACATAACTGGAGCCAACCCGACTGCTTTGAACGCCTGATAAGGGACTGTTAAGGTTCAAGCGATCTTACAGCTGTGTATAGTGCATTAATGTCAGTGCTTGTTAAAAGTCGGCTGGTTACCACAAATCCCCGCACAAATCAACAGCTAATCTTGAATCCTAATCGACACTGAATAATGACTTGTGCTTTGTCTATGTTCGATCTCACCATTGTTCATGAGTAGAGGCTTGTGAATAAACGAAAGCTCAACTTGTTCAAATATATAAACGTTTTATATACACCACCTTCATACTTTTCAAGTACAACCTCCTTAGGTTATCCTTTATACACAAGCTCCGAAAAGCAAGAAAAATGCCTGTAACACTTGTTAAGAGCGACCCACGGCGAGCAAAAGCCACCACGGCTCCACTACATGCTCCACCAAAAGAGGGCGACTTTCCCTCACTAGACGAGGCAATGATGATGCTCGGGTTCAAGCCTTGGCCTGTTTCACCAATCATGCAGCTTCCTCTAGAGATCCGCGAGAAAATATGGGGGGAAGTCATCAAGAATGAAGTTGGTGGGGAAATCCGGGTCCGTTTATTCGTGAACGACCCAGTGGCACGTCCCAGGTTTCTACCAGCCTGCATCAAGGTGTCAAAACAGATCAAGCGAGAGATGACACCGGTTTTCATCCGCCTCGTAAATTTCAGGATGGACTCGATCGGTGACAACCAGTTTCTGCGGCGTTTCTTAGACTCGACCAACGCCGGACGCAAGCATGTTCGGGAGCTGCAGTTCGACTTCTTCGACTGCTTCCGACCAGGTATTCCAGTCAATCAAGATCTGAAGCTGGCATGTAGTTGCAAAGGACTGAAAAAACTACATGTGGCCTTTCATTGGAGCCGTCTGAAAAACCAAACGGTAGACTACCTCGTCAGTCGCTACCTCTTTGAGCAGCTCCTGGATTCCAAGGCTTTGACCTTCTTCCAGATTATCCCGAAAGGTTCCCTTACTGTGGAGGAAAAAGCAACTGCCACCGAGCTGGTCACCTGGGTCAAAAAGCAGTTCGCTATGAAAGGACGGGAGATTGAATGCAAAGTCCTAGATAGTTAGGAAGGCGAAGCAGTGACGTTTTCCCCTTCTCTCATATTGATACGCGCGAAAGTCCCCTTGACTAGCACATAATACAATTTTTTTAACATGAATTTCATTAATATAAGATGGTTCTACTGAAATAAAATCATGCCTTCACAGACTATGCCTCTGCAGACAGCTGCTGCGGGCTTTGCATAGTTAATTAGGTACCTATATAAGGTCGGTCCCTACGTGGCGGGACACCCTATGTGCTAAGACAAATAAGGGGTACTTTAACTTTTAATAACTATAAACCTATACGCATAATAAATATTATTATAGCTAATTCTAGATATCTATAATTTACATTCTTCTAGTTCTAAGGTATCCTTTTAGCGCCTGTTATCCGTTTCCTCCCCCTACTTACTGTTACAACACGAAGCCCCGCTCGACTTCTTTTACTATTTTTGTCCTCCCTTCTCACTTTTATAACCACTAATATGGATAAAGCTAGTTAAGCCTTAGCATAAGGGGTTCCTCTAGGGGTCCCTACATTTTATTGAGCTCTAGTAAATTACTCTAGCGTTCCTTTTACTACCCTTTATACTCGTGCGCACGGCCGACGCTTGATTAAAGAGAAGGCTAAAGAGTAACAATATCTTAGGATTATGAAGAAGTAGCTCTCGTGGGTTTTTTATCACATTTATCTGACCTTAGCCAACCTGTTTAAATTAAGTTTATTCCTCCTCTAGCCTTTTGCATTGCCCGTTGCTGAGAGTTAAAGAGACCTACGAAGCTGCTGGGCAAGAACTGGTCTAAAGATTTCTGGGACCGCCATCTCGACGTTGAAGTAAGAAGAGTCTAGGTACTGGACTGGAATCGTTATGAAAAACACATATATTCTAAAGTAGTGCACTGGTTCGAGGTGATTGAACAGACTTGCTGTTGCAGAACCTCTAACGACAAAGTGTTCTGGACACTCCAGAGGATAGCTGTCTGCTGCAGCCTACTGCAGCCTATCGTTGTCTGCGTAATGTTCACTCTTTTCTACATATTCACAGCTAGATACTTTTGTTCGCAAGTAATCCAGTCCTCTTTCTCTTCCCTGGCACTTGCGTCGACCAACTTCCACAAGATATCCCCTACAGAGGGAAGATTCATTCTCCCAAATTATCCTAGAATTACTAGATAGCGGAATAATCGAAATGCAATACCGATTGCAATGATTCTCTTACGCGCTGTTCAGGTCAACGGCAAATGACCTCAGCTCTCTGCTATCACTAACTTGTAACAATTTATTGATTTACGCTTCAGGGTTATTCAATGGTTACGACCCCTCAAATAACTATATTTAACAATGTACCCAGGCATCAGTGAGG
>KZ805304.1:393000-465290 GCA_003073855.1 Periconia macrospinosa
GGAGATGTGCAAAAACTGGGACGATCATGGTTTTAGGGTTGATGAAGAAGCAGTGGCGCCGAGCGAACATTTTATGTTCGAGATGGTATGGACCATTAACTGTATCTTTCACTTGAAAGCACATTCTCAATAGCCACAAAAGCCCCTAATCAAGGTTTTCCGACTAGAGCGTGAATGCGAGGTTACCCATCGCTGTTAACGTGAACTAGATGCCTCAGCCCAAACACCTTCTATCTCGTCTCCATCACCGCTGCCCGCACCGAATACCTTGCTGCTCGGTGTCAGATGTGTGCCACCACCTGCACAGGAGGGATTGGCATGAGTTCCAGGGCTCCAGTTAGCTCCGCAATGCCTTCCTTTCAATGGCTATGATATGGTTCTCCTCCACCAGCTGCGACGCCACGCTGCTCGTGACTGGTGAGCAGAACCGAACCGTTCTCACCCTGGGTACCTATGAGCGGATTGTTAGTGCCCGCCCCCGCACTGATACGATTTTATACAAAATTTATCTGTGAGATGGGTCGCGCTTACAATCCGCTCAAGGCACCACTTATACAGAGGAGTAACACTTCGTGTCGTGACGATTCGGGCCGCTGGTGTACCATAAACAAAACCTCATAGAAACAGAGTCAATTCTGATTACTTAATTGATTGAATAACCTTTGGTACGCTAGAGGCTCGAATCGTCACGACCCGAAGTGTCACCCCTCTGTACGATGATGTCTTTAGCCCCACCTGGAATTCTCCGGAGGGCACCCACATGGTCCGGAGAGCACCCACCTGGAATTCTCCGGAGGCCACCCAGCGATTTTAACTGAATTAGAAGCACCCAATTTACCGCCTTTAGTTCTTTATATTGTATGTTTTTACGCCATCTAAGCAGGGATGGCCATATTCGGGATACTTGAAAATTTCATAGGATATCCAATCTTCTACCTGTGCGCCGGAGCGCGTTCCGTCTATTCTAGGGCTAGATGTAACTAATCATTTATACCTAAACAGACAATTCAGTAATTATAGCTCTCTTAGGATTATTGTCATGTCAAGGAAATTTTCACTCGGGATATCAAAAAGTGCGTTAGATATGCCTTCAGGATATCCGAACTTTAGGATATCCCGGCTCATATTGGGGTCATCATTACATCCAAGCTGTGCTCACAGCCCTAAAAGCTTGATTAGCAATGCTACAAACTGTGCCACCTAACAAAAAGTATTTTGGCTCGCTATATTGGCAGCTGGGATTGGCCAATAAGTTCCTGGTTCGGAAAGCCAGGCTCCAGGGTCGCCGATGAGGCATCAATATGTCCCATCCCTCGGGCGCAACTTTAGAGTTTGTGGGGGAACAGAGTATGCTACGCAATGCGCCTGTCACATGCACTCCTTTCTCTCTCTCTCTCTCTCTCTCTCTCTCTTTTCTTTTTTTTTTCTTTCTTTTTTCTTTCTTTTTCTTTTTCTTTTTCTTTTTCTTTTTCTTTTTCTTTTCTTTTTCTTTTTCTTTTTCTTTTTCTTTTCTTTTTCTTTTCTTTTTCTTTTTCTTTTCTTTTTTTTTTCTTTTAGCTGTTAACTTTGTAGGGCAGGATGCACGACTTAGAGATTCGCGGAGGCGGGCTCCGTCCAACCAGGGGGTATCGGGCCACTTACCCGATCGGTTGATCAATCATAATCTTGCATCCCCATACCGCGGGGGGCACTCGCCCTAGCGCCATTATCATCTCCTTAAATCCTCTAGAATTCTGACAGCGGGTGGCTCCATACATAGCGCTAACCACTGCATTAGGTGCTGCCACCAACAACGTAGATATTCGTTAATAGACGCTATCGTTCCCTTATAACTGTGCGCGCGGTATGCTTCCTATAAGTAAATTTACAGCCCTAGTTAAATCTAGCAAATACTGCTTTCTTAGTGTTAAGCGTATTAAGTAAAGAGATTAGGGTAGAGCCTAGCCCTGCTTGCTATCTAATCGCATAGTAACGGTGGCTAATAATAAGAAGCGTGTAGGACGAAAGTCTTATAAGTACAGGACTATAACCCAAGCACCGCTTATTTTAAGAATAGGCAGGACTTTATCGTAGGTGTAAATATCATACAGGAAACTGTGCCGGAGAATAACAGCCTATACATCTTTTAGGCCGTACTCGTAGTAGGCGACCCTTAGGACGGTTGTTTCAATTGTTTTGTATTCCATAACTGTCGTACTATGAGCTCTGATCCGCCAGTCTTTATTCCTGGGAAAATCGTGAAAATCTGGTCTTAGGGCTTTTTTTAACAGAATACTAGCAAAAACGCTTTCTGAAGATCATAATGCAAATAACTAGTAATGCCTGGAGGCACGGCGTGGCTGGATGCGTGAGACCCCGACATCGTTCAATTTTCACTAGAGCATTTTGCTATCCTCCTACTCTCTACTCTCGCTCCGTCCCGAAAACGCGCCCGTAGTTCATTCACATGGGGACCACAAGCCCAAGAGACGTCTACGCATACCTCTCAGCTGACAATGAAAGCTGGACTTGAGAAAACGGATACACCAGAATAATCAACTATTCACTCCACCTATAATATTATCGTGACTTATTATTTCATAAGCAAATTAGGCCTATTTAATAGGATTTTTAATAGTCCTAAATGTCGTAGGATAGTCCTAAGGGTCGTAGAGATACTGAAGAGTTAAGTGATGGTTAGGATTTCTTGCTTACCTTGTAAGTCCAACTTTCATTGTCAGCTAAGAGGCATACGAATACGAACCTTCACTGGCCATGGCGGAAGGATGATAAAGAACAATGACCACCGACTGGGGAAGTTTGGCGCAGGGAAAACGACGTCTTGTTTGACGATGGCTATGCGGAGGAGCATGCTGCCTTGGAAGGCGACGCGACAACGCCAAAGCCAACAATACGAGATTAACGGCATCGGCTGACCCAGCCGCATCCAGGTCTGGCTGTATTTCTCCGCAATACTTCTTCCAGACAACATCACCCTTTGTAGCTCTTACACCAATGCTCTCGCTCACCACCCAATCCTTTACTCACCCATATACTAAGAAATGCGCAGGTTTCTCACAACCCTCGTACAGAAGCTTGTCAAGGATGCTTAATGTCCTTCGCAAAGGGCATCCTCCAGCAACATTATATCCAGTTTTTAATGAAGATTAACAACGAAGCGAAGGTGGGTCGGTCGACTAGGCTAGTGGTGCTAGGAACAGCGGTAGTTATGGGCCACGAGGAACTAAAAGCAGCCTGGGCGAAGCGTGATAAGCAAGACGCTGCTAAAGAGGCTAAAGGCAAGGCCAAACGAGGTTGGAAGCGCAAGAATGCGCTAGAAGCTGAGGACGACGAGACAGAGCTGCCAAAACTGAAGACGAAAAGGGCAAAGAAGTTGAAGGGGTTGAAGGAGGAGGCAGGAATAAGTGAAGTCTGCGAGCTAGTGAGCGTTCCGGTAGCGCAGACTTATTAGGCGTCGTTCGATGTATTTTAGTATCGCAATTACAGCTGCTTAATGTTTCGTAATCTACTAAGGATAGGAGAATGACTGCGTACACATTTAAAAGCCCTAACTTGGTCATTTTATTGGACAGTAATGTGATTGAGCCTTCATGCCAAATGACCTGTGCATAGCCACAGTATGTACAAGAAAGGAAAAGCACCAAGCACGTGACGTGCTACCAGTTGACCTTCACAGCAACTTGTAACACAACAACTCTACTTACTAACGTAACTAGCGCAGATTCCGGGGCGTATAATCAGTTGTGTCACTCCTTCCTCTTCTTCTCCAGATCACTTCTGCATATGCATTGCGTGTTTATTCCTTGCTCCTCTTCCCCGAGAAGTATGCTGCTACATATCAAGAGAATGTAGTCGGAAGACGCGCAGGGAGAGGGAGCCACGTGGGAGCTTAGCTGCCGACCGGGGTGCATACTCTGCTCCAGAGCCCCACATGCGGGAAGTGGGGGTATTGTGCTTATTTTTGGAGCAGGCAACTCATTTATCCCTTCTACACACTACACTCTCATTCCGCAACAGCCATCCAGTATCCAAATCCGCCCAATAATGCTGTCATACCCGCCCCCATACACATCAGTATCCCCCACGCATCTAAACCCATTTCTGTACCGATCCATCGTCCAACCACTCCACCAACAATACCCATCCAAACAACAAAAAAGCCTACTTCCCACGTCTTCCTCTTCACCTCCTCCCACCGCGTTTGCTCCTCCGCCTCCTTAAAGCCCCGCATGGACGTCCCCCACCCGCCCGCCAACATGGTGACAAAACTCCACATCTGGACCGCCGGCAGCGGAATAATATAAAACAAACCCGCAGGAACAGACCAGCACCACTCCTCCCACGTAGGATTGATCGGATTCCGCGTCTTCAAGTACACAGCCGTAAACACAAACTTGAACACGAAGTCCCGCGCGTGGAACGGCAGAAACGGGCTCACCCCAACGAACAAGTACGTCATAATTGTCGAGAAAATCACCACCGTCGTGATCTCGCGCCGCAGTGCGGCGAAGAAGAAGAGTGGCGGCTGCGTCAGGTACATGGTGGGGTGCACATACGCCTCGACGTGTACGGCACGCGCCCACCGCACTTGCTGCAGGAGCCACCGCCGCAGCGTGACGGGCGTCTCTGTTGCGGTGATCGCATGCGGGATGTACCGGATGCGGTGGCCGGGCAGGAGCAGGCGCGTGGTCATGTGTCTGTCTTCGTTGACAATCTGCTAAACGTTAGGTACTACACTACAATTTTTGACAAAATTGCGGGACGAGGAGAGAGGAGCGTTCATACCATCCGAAATCCGCACACCGTCTGCTTATACCACGCCAGCAGCTCCGACCTTAGAGGTTTAATGCGAAACGCAGCGCAAGGCCCGCTCTGGCAATCATTCGCGCCAATAGCGCTAGAGAAGCAGCGCGTGAGGTGCAGTTCATTAAGGTAGACCGTGTTTCCCAGCGTCGCAATGAAGGAGTCGTTGCGGTTGTGTATAGTGAGCGCAGTGCTAGCGCCAACGCACTTAGCGTCACCAGCGATAGTCTGTATCGTTATTTGGGTGGTGTCCTTGTGCACCATGCTGTCGGAGTCAGAGGTCCAGACGAAGTCAATGCCGAGGAGCTCTGAGAGCGCGAAGCATATGACGAAGGAGGTAAACATGATACCTTTTTTGTGCATGTGCGGCTGGGTGACGCACAGGCGGGTAATGGCTGAGCGGCCGGTGACGTGGATGTCGTGCTCGAGGAGCGTGTGCTTCGCGATGGCGACGCATTTGGTGATGAGGGCGGCGTCGGGTGTTCCTGGGTGTCGGTCGCGGTCCATTTGGAGGGCGATTTCGATGAAGGGGATGGGCAGATCGAGGACGGCGGAGTTGGTGGGGTAGACCTGGATTTATCAGTCTTGATGTCTACAGAAACATATATGCTCAAATATATGAAAAGTATGGGATACCTCTTTGAAAATATCGACCATGACCCGGTCTTCGGGTTTGTTCCCATCAACGCAGGTAAGTATAAATCGACATCCATCCGCTTGCAAGTAACTCTCCAGCGCCTTAGTAAAGATAGCAGGATCCTCGCGGTATCCAACGATAGCGGCAATACAGTCTAGCTTGTGGTTCGACAAGTCCTCAGTGAGAAGGCTTGGATCGGAGTTTTTCTGACTCGTTGCCGGCTCCTCTGCCCTAATCTGCCTGCGGAACCTCTCGTTCGACCATCCGCAGTACTCTGACAAGAATATGGTGAGAAGCGTATCGAAAGTCCAAAGATGGTCAGAGTAATAGAAGAGAAGATAGAACAGATAGGCGGCGCCTAAACAGCCGAAGAAATTACACCATTTCTCAAATGTGGGAACAAAAGCTTTGGCTTCCGGCTCGTCCGAATCTTTCTTTTGGTTTTCCACCAACTTGGACAATCTTTGGGGGAACGACCCAAAAGTCCCAGCCCACAACGACTGGTAGGGTGGAGTAAGAGGGCTTGGAGGCTCATGCAGTAGTGGAGCCGTAAGTTGACCCATTGTATCGCCAGCTTTCAAGCTATCTGGTAATACTGGATGGAACAATGCTGCTTGCGTAGTGAGCAACGACTGAGTATGCTTCTTCGCAAAGATATACCAATGAATGAATCGATGGAAGTACAAAAGAACGGTGTGGCCGATTTATTCGCCCGCCAGCCGTGTCCAGACCCTCGACCCACCTATACCCATGCAAAACGGCTGCTCCCGCAAGCGCAGGGGAAATCTTTATTCTCATCCTTGTAATCGGTGAATAAAGCCCCGAATTGTCAGGCTGGGTGGTGATTCGACTGCCATGGCACCATGGTTGTTGCCACAGATATCCTGGAATTATGGTAGTGTTCATGGCCAAGTCCCCCAAAAATAACCCACGCCGTGCTTTTCTAGATGATATAAGGACCATAAGAGAGAGAAAGCCGTCAGTTTTTGGGAGGAGGTGGCTTTCAATAAAGACTACAGCGTGGTTCATCCACAGGTTCCATTTTGATGAATCGTTCGACTCTCAGGCCATTGACCAGGGTTTAATGATGCGTGGTGTCTCTTATCTAGTGTTTCAATCTCTATTAGGCAGCTGAAATGTCCCAATGGGCTAAGTTGCATGTTGCCTCCTATAAACCTACTGCCACAGTAAAGCCAAGCCAAACATCAATAGTCTACCAGAGATAAATAAATAGCAGTCATGTGTAGTGAATGTGATGTGATGAAAATATTGTGCACATCTGCAACATTCGGCGTTACCCCCCAGGAGAGCGTTCAATGTGGTTCAGAAAACCGACGATATATTGAAATTTTCTTGTACATAAAAAAATTCTAATTTATCCATGACTATTTCCAAAGGCCGGTACAATGAATATGCCGTGTACCAAAAGTCATTATTACAAGTGTGGCAGTACCTCCGGTTTGCTTATGCCACCTACACTCACGGTCGGCCAAGATTAATAGTAGCATGGTGTTGCTTACAGATAGTGTAGGCTAGGTAGTGTAGCATATCTTTCACATTGTTTAGTGTTACGCGATAGATGAATTGCTTCAATCAATGCATCAAAGGCTCTTCCTCGGCCAATCGCGTTGTCCGAGAATCGAAGCACCGCGCATTCCGAATTTAGTTGTCTTCTGTCTGAGAGCCCACTCTCAACAGCTCCATCTACCATATCTTGAAGTTGCTCGATTTCTTCTTAATCGTGGATCTCGCTTCCCAAGTTAAAGCAATCCCTTTCCGTTTCAGAGCATTTGAGGGCGCCGCATGCGAATATCCAAATCGGTTTACTGATATATCGATACTGCGTTCTTCGATGCCGGAATCTTGTTATAGACAGCCGATCAACCAAAGACCTGAGCCGACGAGTACTGGAGCAACACCACATCATTGTTGGTAACAGGATTCTTCCAACCGTCGCAGTGACGTTACCAACATGATCAAGAAATCAGTTTCCGCCCCTCGTGAGGAATGGCTCGATGGCTTGCGCGGTGTTGCCGCCCTCATCGTCGCCTGGTTTCATCTGACGGTCGGCAAGATCGCCACGCCATACCGCTCTTTCTGGGACTCGCCGGCATCCGAAAATCGTTACTTCTTCCAAATCGCACCCTTCCGAATTATTTTTGCGGGAAATGCCATGGTCAACATCTTCTTCGTTGTATCCGGCTACTCTATTTCCATTGGGCTAATCAAGCTTCGCAATGAAGGCTCCCTTCCAGATTTCTACCGGCGCTTGACTAGCAGTGTGGTTAGGAGAATGTTCAGGCTCTGTTTCCCGGTCGCAATTCTGATGCTGACTAGTCATTCGCTGTATTATGCTGGGCTGTACACGATGATATATGAAGGAAACCAGGGCTGTCCAGGCGCGAAGCCATGGAGTTCACCGATACCGCATATCCAGTGTCTGGTCCGGTCTTTCGTTGCCGTCATTAACTTAGAGAATAATCACAATGTGACGCTCAACAGCCATCTCTGGACGATTCCGGTGGAGATCCGCAACTCCTTTTACGTATATTTCGCACTCCTCGGACTGTCAACTGTGAGCGAGACGGTACGATTATTGGCTGTAGGGATCCTTTGCATGAGGTCTTGGTGGAATGGGACTCCTGATTCCCTAGCCTTCTTCGCAGGATTGCTGTTTGCTGAGATTAGCGCTTCTGGATCGCGCAAGCATGAGAACCCTCCGCTGAAAAATCGTGCGGCGATGAACCGAATTACGATCTTCATTCATTACTCCATTTTCGTCCTGGGAATCTACTTCCTCTGTCTACCACCCCCGGTTCGGCCCGAAGGCCCAGAAGATGCAACATTTTCCGCAGACTGGTCCTTCCTCGGCATGGCACCTCGTCTCCCGTGGTGGGATTGGGAGACAACCATGCACACGTGTCACACCCTCGGTGCTATTGCAGCTGTCAATAGCATCCGTCTGTTGCCCCGTCTGAGGGCGCCGTTCGAATCTAGAGCGGCCCAATACCTTGGCCATATCTCGTTCGGCTTGTACCTATGCCATCAGACTGTCTATCGGGTAGTGTTACACTGGTCTCTGCATTGGATGAGCGTTATCGCGACCGGCATCAGCTATTTTGATGCGCACCCTCAAGGACGTTGGGATATTGTTTTCGTGGCATGGGTGCTGTCGATTCCACTGATTGCGACGGTATTGTGGTTGGTGAGTAGGTCCATGGTGAAATCAGTTGACCAAAGAAGCGTTCGTATAGGCCACTATATGGAGAAGGTGTTGTCCGGGCACTGATAGCGATATTATATAGAAATTAGCGCCTGGGCACATAGCGATAACGCAGCTTACCACTGGATAGTGGTCCCTACTGGATGGAGGCCTACACAAAATAGCCCTTTTGTATAAGCAAATAGTCTTCTTCTCTCCCTGTAGCTACCCCCTACAACCATTAATAAATCTTCCAGCTGCTAGGAAGAAGAGAAGAAATAGGTGTTTTATCGGACATCTTTAATTATTTACAAATTAAATATGTTGTTATTCTTATTATGGTTTTCAGAAAAAGCTAGCTACCACCCTCCTCCAGGTGCGAGTAATAAAAAGGAGAGAAAAAGAGGACGATTACCTTAATAAGTAGTCTGATATCAAAATTGGTATACATTAATGCACTAAAACGTAGTTTACATAACCGTGTTTTAGGAAAAAGGGACTAATAGAAGCACACGGAATAATTTTAGGCCATCTGTATAATAATGTAATGCTCCTATTTCTATCTTTTGATTACATATACCGTAAAAACTCAATAATAACGACCTGCCTGTCGTTCTTGGCAGCTAGCCTCGTGCGGTAAGCTTAGTAGTGATTCTGAACGTCAAACATTTCCTTATTTACAAAGTGACCCACTGCTCTACAACCACACCAGATACTTTAAATATTTTTTAAGAAGCTGTTTTGTATAGTACTAATTACACAGTGAAATAATTTTGATGTGAATTAGACTTTTATTAGTGGAGCTCTGCCCGATAACCCCCCCACGCACCTCACCTACCACCTCGTGAAATCGCCCACCACTTAGGGCCATTATATATATATACATGAATCTTTTGATCGCTTGTAAACATCCTATTATTACTTACAAATAATGGAAATCGACACCATTGTACAGAGCTTTTGATTTGGCCCTGATACTTGGGCACCAACCACCAAAAATCATATCTAGTTAGTTGTTTGATTCCGTCAGGTTCAAATCAAACGTTAAAATAAAAATTTACTACTAAACGCAATATTTTGAACTGCTAACGTCTGTTCGACATTTCTTCTACTTTTTTATTATCATTTTTTATTAAGTATTTAACCCACATGTGTGGACAATGCTGCTTAAGGAAGAATTGGTCTCTTGACACTGTCATTATCGCTCTTCCCATTCCCACGGGTGAAAGTGAATTGGGGCCTTCGCCCGTAGACTTCACTCAGCGCTAGCGCCGGCCTTCGCTTTTTATTCCCTTCATTGAGTCCCAATGTGCCAAATGTTTTTGATTCCTGGATTGAAGCTTTTGACGTCAGGCTTTATTTAGGAATAAATGCCGCCGTGTTGCTCGTTTGGCTTCTCCTACACCAATGTTAATTCAGGAGCTCGACTAGTTGCTTTAGAACATCACCTTCATCACTATAAACAAACAAAACACGGGATCAAAACACAAACATTCGTATCCGTTCCGTGCTTTGTGTAACGTATTCCAAACCGCAATGATTTCAATCAACATAACGGGCCAAATTCCTTTAGAGGATTCTGTAATAGAACCATTAAAAGACAAGTAGCGTATGTTATACAAAAACATTATTTGTCCTTCTCTTGTTTGCTTTTCTTTCCCTTGTCTTTCTCCTTCTCTTTCGCAGCTTCCCGCTCCTTCTTCAATTTTTCCCTTTCCTTCTTCGGCAAGGCGTGATTCTCAAATTGCCTCTGCTTTATAAGAGCTTCTGCAGCCTCGTTCTTGCTGATGTGCTCTTCCATTTTTTTCTGCACTTTCTCTGTTAAATGTTAGACACTTTTGCGTACTGGCACGAAATAAGCACAATAAATAGGGCGTTTATAATGGCGCACCTTTGTGAGCTTCATGTTTTTGTTTGAGCTTTCTATCATGGTGCTTCCTATAAATACTTTTGCTGTATGCATGACCGAGAAATGCATCCTGTGACGATGAGGCTTCGCTCTGAGATTTCGCAGGAGACCTGACATCATTAGGCTCAAAGAACCTCCCCTCGTCGAATTCCCTCTGAGCACGCCCGTGTTCGTCATCCTGCTGCTCCTGCTCGGATGGATGGACCTGTACATCTCGATCTTCCGTCGAAGAGTCGGGCTGTGCGGAACCCGTCGTCGTTGTCGCCGCTGCCGAAGAAGAAGAAGAAGAAGAAGAAGAAGCCGAAGGCGGTGAAAAAGACATCAGCAACCGCGCCAAAGAACCAGAAGACCTTGCTCGATGCATGTTTCCTTATCGAAAAATCGCTAACGAAAACGAACAAACAAAGACGCCGCCAACAACACCAAACCACAACCTCTTTATAACCACACCCACTCCCCCTCTCCGCCCCGTCTTCTGCCTAAACTCAACATCTCGGTGAAGCCGAACAGCACCATACCCAAACCAACAACCTAATACTTCTTCGTCGGTCGTGCAACATGCGCGGAATGTGGTTGCCTTGTCGCCATTTTCTTTCAGCTTTCTGCACATCTCGCAGTCGGTACCGGGATCCTGTACAATAATGTAGAAGGAAGGGGGGAAGGAGTTACGTTGCGTAAGGTAGTCCAGTGCTTGTGTTACACAGAGATCCACTTTGTATGCGGCGCTAGTGACGACTTGGGAGCGTCCAATTAGAGGAAGAGATTGTTTGGCGGAGGTAGACGCTTCGCTTGACAGTTTTGGATGGAGGAAGACTGCGGTGAGGAGCAGATGAGGTTTGGGGGGCTGTTTTGGGGTGAATGTAAGGTATATTTCCCCCTCCTTCGCGGTAAAGGAAAGAACAGCGCAAAGCAGGGATCTAATAGCCAATTGCCAATCCCAAGCACACCCATTTTTGCTTCCACTTAATTTCTGTGGAGACGAAAAATTATTCATT
Source organism: Periconia macrospinosa (assembly GCA_003073855.1). Lineage (NCBI taxonomy): Eukaryota > Fungi > Ascomycota > Dothideomycetes > Pleosporales > Periconiaceae > Periconia > Periconia macrospinosa. The sequence continues at coordinate 404,547 of KZ805304.1, forward strand.
TTCATTTCCATGTTTGATTTACCGCGAAAGCCTACATAGTATCTAAATAAAAGTAAAAGAAAAGAAAAAAAGATTTCGTTTGATGCAGCGGATACCATCCCCATCCACCACTCTCCCTTCCTCATCCTCCCCCCCTCATTCCTCCTAGAATACCACTCAGCACACCGACCGCATCGATTTAGTAATAAACGTACCCATCCCTTCAATCACCATCTTTACACGTACATAAGATACATATATACATACCACAATAAAAATCACGTATACCTTCCCTACCTAAGAAAAACGTAGTATTCAGGAGAATTCCATGGGAAATCGAGACATACATAATTCTTTTTCGGTTTTATGGGTGGGAGGTGCCTGGTGTGGATCAAACCTTTGGGATGGATGAGATTGAAGATTCAAGCTTGTTGCGAGAGGTGTTGTGGTAATAGGTTGGATTAATTGAGTTGGCTTATAAATCTTCGCATTTATTCAATTGTGTCTATCTTTTCAAAAAATGTATGCATAATATGTATTTTTTTGAATCCCTTCTCTGTAAATTTTCTTTCTTCTCGCGTCAAGGTGAGTTAAGTGAATTGGCATCATCAATTCATACCAAAAACAAGCAATCTTATCTCCACACATTTATTCACACACAAAAGAGCTCCCAGCCTAACAAAAAACCCCTAGTCACATGGTTCCTTATTTTTACTACACATCAAACAAAGGTACCTAGAAGGGAAGGGAAGGGAGACTTTGTTGGAGCCGACACTACACAAAAAAAGAATTCAAAAACTAATCCCCAGTGGTCAACTCCTGCAACATTTCCCTCGTAGCGCTCAGACTCCCCGAGTCGTTGTAGATAGCCGCGATGAGACTCGAGTCGATACCTGGGAATTCCCGCTGGAGGATGGATTGGTTGAGCTATTTTCCATTGGTGATTAGAACTTGCTCACACATGTATCTTTCGAGATTCGATATATGGAAGCATCACGTGATGAAGCCATCGTCGACATGTATATATTGGGGGTATAGAAGTAGATGTGGGTAAAAGAAGGACACCACATACCTCATCTTCAGTCTGCTCGCGACTCATCTCATAACTCTGCATCACCTCAACTTGGTGACTATGATCCTGGCCCTGCGGCAGCGCTTGTTCTGTCGCCGAGCGACGCGGGGGCAGCCCGGGCGGGGCTTCATAGCCTGCTCCCGTTACCCCTCCTTGCTGCTGCGGTGGTTGCTGCGGATGCTCCGGATGCTGCTGTTGAGATGGTTGCTGATATGAATGATATGAATCGTGTGCTGGTGGTGGTGATTGTGTTTGCTGGAAGGGGGGATGTTGCTGCAGTCCTCCGGGCTGTTGGCCCTCTTGGTAGTGGGGTGTGTAGCTTGATGCGTTTCCGCTGCCGGTTTGGTTCGCCCAGGGATTTGAGGAGTCCATGGTTTTGTGTGTGGTGGGTGGTGTGTTAAGGTGATGTTAGGGGCAGGGCGCGGGGAAGAGGGGAGTGAAGGCGGAGGTAGTTGGAGTTAGCTGTGTGAGGTGGGAGGGGTATACGAGATGTCGACGTATGGTGAGGAGCTCCCCCAAAGAAAGGAAGATGTTGTGGGTCCGGAAAAGATAGATAATCTAGGTGTGGGGCGTTACTACTCTGAAGTGCTTACGATTCCTCACTAGAAGGGGGCTGTGAATAGCTTCGTATGGTGTGCTATATCCAGCAGTCTCATCCATCCGTCGTCGTCTCTGCTGATAGTGCTGATGACGTAGGCTCTTGCTTCTAGATGCTCGGATCGGCCTTGGCACTTTTGACCGTTCCTGGGGAAATGGGCGGATCGGGTTTAGTGTCGATCGCAGCTGTCTTTTTAGGCAACAGCTTTTGCAACGACTACAGCTTCGATGATGTTGTTCTGCTGACGTATGTGTCTAATGTTTACATGGTTGATGCTAGTGGATGAGTGGACGTAAAGATTGCAAATGTCTCCCGAGAGTTTAGAGTTTTTGGAATGAGGCGTTTGGCCGTGTCAATCAAGACCAGCTTTGCCAACACCGTCATTGTATTGCCTGCTATGTTTCGCGCCAAGTTCAGTTAAGAACAAGACACCCTGTGGTAGATGCAAACCTTCTGCAACTTTTGAACTCCAAGTATAGCTAATTACACCACTCTCATCAGGCATAGCCTCAAATGCGACTCCGCCCCACTGTACTTCACTTCCTCCTGTCAGTGCCCCAAAAAGACTTGGAGCCCATGTATGTACAACGCCTCTGGACGCGTAAAGCAAAAGTTTCCGCTCGCAAGTGCTGTGTCGCTGCCAGCAGAGTAACAAAATAAACGCCTGAATCCCGCTTTTAGTTTTTTCTTTTCCACTCCGCGAAGAGTATGCGTATATGCTTATAAACAATTTAAAGAAAACGTAGGTAAGAAAATAGAGAACCAGCTTTTTTTTCATTCTTGTGATGCATGCATGTAACCCGGCGTCAAAAATCTCATGGCTGAACAGCCCTCGGGTAAAAGGGGGAAACAAAATCAAATGGGCTATCAAAGGGCAGTTGTCGAGAGGAAATGCAGCAAGTTACGATAGAACGAAACATAGAAAAGAGATTGCAAACGAATGTGATCGGGCAGCGAAATGCCCACCTCCAAAATGCTCAAGAACAAAAACAACTGGGGACGGAGGACAAAGTTTCCCCTTTGATTAAACGACCCGCTATCATGACAAGATAATTTCCGCTGAAGCGCTCGGAAACACCAAAAAAATCAAAACCACCATCATTACTGACGCAGCATAGGATGATACAGTGGAAACCACTCCCATAGTAAGTAGTGGCACAGAAGATGAAAAAGAAAAGGAAGCGTAGAAAGGAAGATTCGTGAATAGCCGTTGGGTAGAAAACAATCGTGAGCAATCTGCGGTGGGCAAATTGACGTACGGTACAAGTCTATAGGTCATAAAATCCGTATGGGTTGGGGGTATCTGGTTTTCTCGCGGCTTTGGCGTGGCCGGGTTTGATTCCAATTCGGTACAGCATAGAAAAGAAAAGGTTATTGAGCGGACCGGTCCAGGAGCGGTGGAGCCCTGCGGTCAAATCGTCCCAATGGCGTTGATGATACAAATGTTGAAAACATACTCTCTGTTTGTTTACTCTTCCCCTCAAGTGCTTTCAGCTTCTTCTTCTCAGCGTCGGGGTCGTATGAGTAAGTGGCAATGATGGATTCCTTGCGTTCACGGGTGCTCAGAGGAAGCTGGTACTTGAACGTGCCACGCACGATAAGTTGGAATGGGTATTGTAGTACTTCCTCCCATCGCTCCGTGCCACCGGTTTCTGTCCTGTTGCCAGGCTTCGAGAGACGAATTTGTCCGGTCGAATTTTCGGCGTGTTGTTTAAAAAAAGTGCCATCGAAGTTCAGTGGCGTGTCGAAATGGAAGATGCGTCCCAGTGACATTGTCTGGGGCTCGCCACCTTCGGGGTCAGGTATTGGGTCGGTGCCATGATCAACTCCACCACGAGCAACCACTTTTTCTTCGTCCGCCTTGATTGGTACCCAGTGTTCTTGACCACCGTTGGTGCCGCCATTTCCATGTTCACGCCACCATTTGTCTGAGCCAACGTGCTTACTCTTGGCGAATATGATACAGTCCATGTCGCCAATGGTGACTCCTATGATGTTAGGATTCACCGCTTCAACTACAAGGTCCAGGATGAGTTCCTCCGGACTGGCAATGACATTCTGAATTTCGCGCACACTAACACCAGACAATGGTTTGGTAGTGGCAAAAACCAGGCCAACCGCGCTGAATACAACGACAAAGAGCAGAATGCAGAGGACAAGACAGCCTGCAAATTGACGGCACCAGCCACCACTGCGGCGATGTCGATGTTCGCGTTGTCGTAATGTGTTGTTGTGTCGGCTGCGAGGTGTCCTCGCCCGTGGGCTCCGCGTAGGGATCAGCGGTGTTCGTTCGTCGTCGGCCACATTCTCCATGTCGATGTCATAGGAAGAATACTCTCCATGCTTTTTCAATCCATTTCCGTTAGAGCTGCCATTTCCGAAGCTCTGTGTCTGAAAACGCGGGCTGTTTGGCTGGGAAGGGTGGCGTGAAGAAGGCCCACGTGCACGCGACGATTGCGGCATAGATGAGTCACTATCCACATTGATATGACTGAGACCGCCTCTACCCTGGCCATAACGACCAATATGGTGGTGATGACTGCCGCCGCTGATCCTGCCAGACCCAATACGGATCGTGCCGTCGCCACGATCACCGTCCACATCTCCATTGGCGTTGTTGTATGGATTGGCAAATTTCATACTACTCTTCTTGTTCGGGTTTTTATGCGCATCGCGTATAGCAAGTCTCGGGTCAACCAGGCTGGCTATCGAAGTCATGCTGGGTGTCCGCGAATGATGGTGCGTCCGGCTGCGGTGTGGCTGTTGATCGGGCGGGTTGGACTCATATATAAAAGTGTGGTCGGAATCGGACGAGTCGGCCTCATCGACCGCGGTAGCAACCTTTTGTTCAAAAACATCTGCCTTGGAAGATGCTTTGCGAACCATCGCGTTAGTCATTGGATAAAAATAATGTACAGAAGGGGAAGTTGGGGAAAAGGCAGACGGTCTCCGCGACACCTCTGGGCTCGAGGGCGAAGTTGTCCATACAGAAGATGCCTCGTCGTAAGAACGAGGAATCGGACTGCCGAGCGAAGTGGCTGTTGAGGAGCGGGGTATACGCTCTGGCCTAGTGGGGTGGAGATGAGGGTGATATGAAATGCCTGGTGACGTACAGTTGATCGAGGGTGCTTTCCTCTTTGCTGGTTTTCTCTCTTTCTTCGGACGAATTGTTTCGTTGCTCGGTTTCAAGCGGAGGCTACCGTCAACACGTCCCGACGCTGAGCGATCTTGATTTCCAATCGTAGGTTGGGCTACCGATGGAACCGTCTCCGTCTCGACTGTCATGTTTCGCAGGGGCGGTTCGGTACGTGACCTAATAGTTGAAAGTGAGGAAATTGAGGGCTTGTTGGATAGCGGAGGTGCTCGCTGGGCTGAGGCAGAACGCATTTCCTGCAGCTTCCCCTTGGTGGGCTTCGAGCCAGCGTCAATGCTGTTGTCCACGAGCTTAGCTGACTTCGTGCTGAGATCTTCGGTGATTTTTGAAGAAGCAACGTCATTTCGATGTTCGTCGTTGAATTTGGGGGCTGTTGGGGTGGAAGACAAACTTGTGAAAATTAGTATGACGTTGTGGGAGTGAAAGAAACGGTCATCGCTAATACATCTAGACCGAACCGAGTGGGGCGAGCGGGGAAAATGCTTACCTTTCATCGTCAAGCTCATCCACACCAGGAGTTGTTGGCACACTAGATTCCTGAACGGTCTCAAGCTTGGGAGCGTTACCGCTGCTGGTTCCGCGCGTGGCTGCCTTCATACTCGAGGTTTGATCGTCAGGCTCGCTGGTCGTGCTCTCATCCTTGACGGGAATGCGAGACGATGGGGCAGGCGAAGAGCTTTGTACGACGATGGATGGCGTGGGAGCTACGTCTGGCTTCTTCTGCTGCGAACGTAGAGAGTTCCGCCGTGACCGCGAGCGGGCTTCGGTTGGTGGTGGAGACTTTAAACGCGGTGAAATGGGCCAATGGGGCGTCGTGTCCCCAGAGTTGGACCCTGAAGCGATTTTCTGGGGTCTAGGAGCGCGCGTAGATTCTTGCGATGCTGCAGGCGACAGCGAGGGTATGTTGGTAGACGAGAGTGCACGTTGGATAGCTGCGGCGGAAGGAACAGTGGTACTAGGGCCCGCGAGGTTGGGACCCCGATTCGGGCTGGCGTCGGTACTGCTCTGACGCGAGAGACGTCCTGACTTGGAGAGAACAGCTGACGAAGATGGGCTGGTACGTGCGGGCGAGGTGTCTCTCGAGGACAAGGGCGAATTCGTGGTTGAAGGGGAACCCGACACGTTCAACGAACGAGCGCCGTTGAGAGCAGGCTGGTGTCGCATAGAACCAGGGACGGCACTAGCAGCAGCAGGTACCGAAGGCTTGTTCAATGAGGACGCGTGAAGGGTGGATGTAGGTGTAATGCTGGCACTCGACGTGTCTGCAGAGTCCAGGCTGGCTGTGGTGGAGGAGAGAGGGTCGTCGGTTGGATCGGTCATGATGGAAAGTTGCGTGGGGGCCCGGGGCCACAGGGCATGCTGAGGCGTGAGACGTGGATGTCGTAGAGAGATGTGAGAGGTGTACAAGTACAATGCAGAGGTGGGAGCGTGAGCGTGGATAGCAGCGAGGCCCGAGATGCGCACAGGCGAGCAGTGGCGGTCAGAGTAGAGTGAATGTCAAATTGGCCTAGAAAGGCACCCTGGCCCAGCCTGGGAACGCGGCGCGCCCTCAGTGGCCCACTCCCTACAGCCGTCTGAGGAGAGATGGTGGCGCAACCGAGACGGGGCGCATTTGCTGGCACAGCGGGCGGGCGATGGGGCGATGCTGGCTGGATGAGCGGATTTGTGTGCACTGCAGGTAGTAGAGGAGAATGAAGAGAGAGTGAGGGGGTCGTGGAAGTTTGTTTTGGATGCTGGGGGGTGGTGGTGGTGGTGAAGAGGAGCTGGAAGGGAGCGCTGACGAAATGGACCTGGCAGGCTGGGCTGGCACCGTCTGGAACCTCCCTCTCCCCTCCCCGTCGCCTGAATGAATGGCAGGCAGTTTCGGCGCCTGGCTACTACAACTAGCACCAAACGGCCCGGACGGCCAAACAAACAGCAAGCAGTCAGTTGCCAGACGATTCAGTGACTGGCCTGCATCGGCCAGACCAGACTTCCCATCGGCCGTATCCAGCTACCCAACTATACTACAGTAACTTAGGTACTAACTAGGTACACCACACGACAGAAGGCTTCTTCTTCACACGAGAGGAGTGACAAGGACCATTTATTTTCTTGTGGGCGGCGCTTGCTTTGTTACAGTACGAGTGAAGATGGGAATAAGCGCAATCCATCCTACTGTGAGCCACCCCTGCATACCCATGATTACATTTACTATCATCGTTTCGTTGCCAGCGCAGCACAGCAAAAACATGGCCAACAGCTGCGTAGCGTTGGGCAAATGTACGAATCCCATGGCCGTCAGCTGATAGCCTGAAGGACGGTTGCCCGAGGACCAGACCTGTTGCTGTGACACGGCACATCCACCAGGAGATGCCGCCACACATCGTATACATCGCTCTCCCTGTCAAACACGACCCCCGTCGGTACGCACATGGTCCAACTTTTTGTCTACAGTGCAAACTAACTTCTGCTGTGCAGTCCAGTACAATGGCAGCAAATGGAAACCGGTATGGTGCACATGGTTCATCAGACGTGAGATGACGCGACTCTGGAAGGAAGCCGTGCTGTGCTGCTGCTGCCGGATTAGGCCACAGTGGTCAGTCACAGCTCATTCTGACATGCTCGCACCCGCCCACACAATCCAACACGGCCGAAGATTCCCGCTTTCGATAGGGCTGCCGCTGCTCCCTCATGCAGTGCGCTGCAGTCGCTGCATCAATGCATCAGCGCATCAGCGCATCAGCGCATCAGCGCATCAGTGCATTTACCAACTTGCTGCATCGCATCGCAGGCCTGCCTCTCTCTCTCTTTGGGTTCTGGCGGAGGCTTCTCCGCGACTGCGAGTCCGACACGTGCCCCCAGTCCCACGCCACGCCGAGCCCATGCAAAAAGCACTTGCAGGACGTTCGTGTCCAGATTATCAATTTGTGGGTATTGTGCAGCGGCCGTTCCTGATTCCTCACCTCAGCACCAATGACCGGCACTTGGGGCGGCCCGTGCCATGGCTCTACTGTACACTAACCTACCTTACTAACCAGCCTATAGCCTATAGGCTATAGCTAATGCTGCCCTTCCCTTTTTCCCCTACAGAACCCAACTCTTAGGCACACTGCACGAACAGCTGTCAATCACGGCATCATATGCGTCTAACTAATGAACCTGCCGCTCTCTGCTGCAAACAGCTTCATAGGTGGGTAGAGTTGTTTTCCCCGCGGCCCAAGAAAACCTACATGTACAGTTCTCCCCACATGTGAATCGTGCAAAGGTAAAGTTGCCCTGTATTCCATCAGCCACGATTGTACGACTGTTTCCTCAATTTTCCGGCCCTCAACATCTCCAATCTCACCGTTTTTTTTCTCTCTCTGTGTACGTGTGTGTGCGGCCCGGAGCGGATCGTCCGGATGCAACCCTTTTTCCCAAGTCCAGTCATTTTCTCCCTTTTTTTCATAATCTTCACCTAATGATGCCGTGTTGCATACGTTGCATGACCTCCACTTTGTCATCTTCAAAGCCTCTTGTGCAGCCTTCCCAAAGCGCTAGTGTTGGCCCACAAACCCTTATTTCTTAACGTGCCGCCCGTCCACACAAAGGGCAAAAAAAAAAGGTCGAAAATGACTCGGGCGGGATATTTTGATGAGCACTCACGTGGCACTGATTGGGGACACGTACCGTTCCCTGCCATAGATTCGCGTATAATTGATTTCATAGGGCGCAAAAATTTCCCCTATTCTCCGCCAATGAAAATCCGTTCGAACTTGTGAATTTTTTGTCTTGACGTGGCTGGCCTGAGCTGTCAGTACATATTTGATTGTACATGCATGGTTTAACCGCAAGGACGTTCAAGTCGTCAACCGATGTACTTGTGTACCCAGACACGAATCGCAACCGACCGACTCTTTCGCCGTTGGCCTGAGGACACCCGGAGAAAATCTGGTATAACCATGTGACGCTGGTTCATCACAGTCACACATATACACCAAACGGATCGGGTACGATCTTCTTTGTGCCACAAGTCCCGTCGGTATTTTGCATTCTGGACACAGCTGCGGAAATCTACTACTCCACCCGACGTGACTGCATCCTCAACAGAACAGCGTCCTTCATATTCTCGCAATGCTTGAGTCCTTTAAATCCGCGTTGCTCGTTTCCTGTTTTTTTTTTCACAATTCGGCGATTCCTAAGAGCTCTTCATCCCCCATCTTTCTACGACGCTTGGCAGTCTATCAAATGCCATTCTGATACCAGTCGCGGAAAGTGGCTAGCAAAGCAGCCTGTTCATCTTCGTTGCCTGCTTCGTCCAAGGAACCTTGGTATAGGTGCGACACGAAAATCTTGAAATTAGGAGGAAAAGGTTGAGTTTCTTCCCCGGCCCTTAGCTCGATTTTGGGGACACGTCTGGAGGCTTCATGGAACTCGCGCCATTTCTGCTCGTGGCGGCGTGCCAGATTGAACATGTTCAACGCCGAGATGTCGCCAGCGTCCTCGACCGATGACAAAGGTAACTTCCTTATCGCAAACTTCAAAAGCATCATCGCTTTTTCCCATGTATACCAAACATCGTATTCCGGGGGAGAGTCCAGGACAAAAGAGAAATCAATGGTGGGATTCGACTCGCAGAACCGACGGAGTTCAAGTATATCCTGGATATAAAACTGATACGACAATATTCTGAGAAAGAGTGTAATCCTCACACGTCTGACCTTCCAAGGCCTGGGCAAATGCATAAAGAAGCGGAGGCAGTTCGGTATCGACGTCATTAACGCAGTAGCAACTCCAAGCACCTGTGTTCGATAATTTGCGCTTGAATTCGTCAAGGAACCCCGGAATATGCCTCCCCAATCGCGCCACGGTGGGAAGTTGATGGTGTTTAGTTGCAACTCCAAATCATGTGTCTCTGCAAAAAGCTGCCTGCAAACGTATTGCATTTGGTTGAACTCGATCTGCTCACCCTCCTGGGACGTTTTATAGCGGCCTCGTGGAGAATCCATTAGCCTAAACTCTGGATTGCGAGCGGAATGTGCATAGATTCGAAAGATGAAGCCTCGCTCGGTTTCCTCTTCTATCGCGTCCAAGATACCATTGCTCAGGACATAGGAGTATATTTGGCTCCGCAATTCGCCAGGAAGGCGGAGGAGTAGATTATCTTGGTTGTGCTGTGTGGCCATTAGTTGCCGTGAAGTTATGGAAGCACGGGTAGCACGGCGGAACTTCAGAATGCGCAGTTTGCGACGGCCCATGCTGAGTACGAGTGAAGATCGATTGGACAGGTAAAAGAGTATACTTTTTAATTGTCCAAGCGTGTGAAGCAACTATCTCGGCCTTGAAGGGCCGATGGATGTTGGTAGGGAGAGTCAGCTGCCAAGCCGCAGCTCTGATTGGCTCACTCCTTTCGCCAATCAATTCCATCCGATCAGTAGAAAACAACGACGAAGTTGCGATCCTAACTCTATTTCTTCTAGATTATGATATTTGAACAGACATGTGTGATATCGATGGCTATTGGTAACACCCTATCACTTCCAAGAAAACCTGGATATCAATCATCAACAGTTCACCTCATTCATCGCATCATAATGTCCTTTGGCTAGTTCATCTTTCGCTAACGTAAACAGGCCGAGTTGAATTGGCTGGAATTTATCTTCTTTGGGAAGAATAGAATCAGTTGCCTCATGCCAAGCTTTGATGGCTTCTTCATCTGGCCCCCAGTCATCCACTCTCCAGTAGAGCCGTAGGCGGTTCAAGTATTTCTTTTCGGCATTGATCGTGACGGTTATAGCGTCACATCTGGAGATATCTGGCCTCACATACCACACCTGAAAGCTACGAATCATATCTTGAGTGGTACAGAATTGCTCTGGATTACCCCTATATAACCGGCACTGTCTTGTGGTGGAGGATGAAATGTTAAACATGGGCAAATCTCCTACGGACTGCTCTCCGTTTCATTGTTTCATATCTTGTTATTGTCCTCCTCGCCCATGTCCAGTTCTAGCTCTTCATCTTTATAAAAATACATCGGCCATCGAAAGTCTCACTAGCAAAATCCCTCGAAAAATCAATCCATGTGGGGAAAATTGGGAGCTGGGGAAGAAATATTGAAAAGAACTAGCGTGCCTGCCAGATGGAGGACCTTGAAACTTGAATGTAAGGGTCCTCCAGGGCATCTCCTGTTGGCATAGCTAATATGCAAGATGAGACAAACAGTGAAATATGCACCGATTTGTTTCATCGTCTTTATATTCACTTGAATCGTTCCCTACTAGTTAGTTCCATTTCTTCTTTACGGGCATTTCGACATATTTGTTGACCCTTGCTGAATACGAGTAAACTCGAACACACGTACAGATGATTCGTTCTAGGTAGCTCCCATATCCGACATTCAGCCGAGCCTTGCCCTGTTTGGCTTGGTATGTCGCTCCGCTCCGTTTACATAAGATGGGCGTGCGTCATTTCCCGGTTCTATTAGTGTTTATCATCACTTCTTTGCTTCGTATGCGATCGTACTCGTGAGCTTCGTTTAATTGCATTTTATCTCTAAAACACCATCAGCAGTCGGCTTACCATGCAAAATGGCACCCCGCAATCTATTGAGAGCGCACATATAAGTGGCAAAGAAGATAGTATGCCTAGGCCAAGCGCCGGTTCAGGTACAGACGATAAATCGAAACAGCGCCGCGCGCATCGCAAGTCGCGATATGGCTGCAAAACTTGCAAGAAGAGACGAATTAAGGTATTTTCAAGCATAGAAAACTATTGTGACCTGGCCTAATCGCTCGCAGTGCGATGAAAGAAAGCCGGAATGTGCAAATTGCGTAGCTCGTCAAATCCGTTGCGACTATCTACCGGCAGCTTCGCCCAATTTTACGAAAACTGTGGATGATACACGTACTAAAATCCATGGTGGCGCCACATCAACATCTGGGAGCCTTGATATAACTGATCTCGAACTCATGTATCATTGGACTACATCCACTTGCAATACACTGGTGGCAACCAGTGCGGGTACCCTATTTTGGAAGGTTCGTAGCTTAGCACCCTCAAAAAATCAGGCATCACATTTTCACACATTTAACAGCATGACGTTACTGAAACCGGCCTGGCCCATACGTATGTGCTACATCTGATTTTAGCTATTGCGGCGTTACATTTAGCCCATTCGCGGCCAGCGCAACGTGAGGAATACAGTTCAAAAGCAAACGACCATTATTCTGTGGCTCTCCCGCTTCTGGTAAGTGACATTCGTCGAGGATCTTCTTGAAGTGCACAGTGAGCTGATATGTGCTTGAAAAGACCAAAGAATTATCTACTCTAAGTGAAGACAATTGTGATGCTGTCATACTTGCCGAGAGAATGCTTAATTTCATCACTTGGGGACGTGGACCCCAACCTGGCGAATTTTTAGCATTCGGTAATGGTGGCCGTTCGGAGTGGCTCACCTTGTTCCGAGGAATTCGGACCACCGCCGAAGCTCTGGAAGATAGATTCGTAGCCTCAAAGATGGTAGCCCCCTCTATCAGCAGAAAAGGAAAACCACTTGCACTCGATCCCCCATTCGAATACAAACAAGCACTAGCTGAGCTTCGAGATTACATTACACACAATTCCTCTCCGTCTCTTCTCTCAGATAACATTGAATCGTACGATATCCTATCAAACTGTTATCACAATCGCTATGAAGGTATTGATTGTGAGTATCATATGGCATTCGCGTGGTTGTACAAGATGAAGGAAGACTTCATCAATGCTATGCAAAGACACGAGTCGATACCATTAGTCATTTATGCACATTTCGTAGTGTTGATGGGGGATCTGGAGCGTTTTTGGTACATGAAAGGATGGACATCGCATGTCATGGGTGGCATTTGGGAGGTTATGAGGGAGGAAGATCGTATTTACATCAGATGGCCGTGCTCGGTGCTGGGATGGATCCCTCCTAGTTGAGTTCGTATTTGAATCATTGCGTCAAAGTCTAGCTGTCTAGACAAAACGAATCGAAGTATCTGGGTTTCCAGGATTCTCGCGTCGCATTCAGAATTTTTGATACCCTTTCCCTGGCACGAAGGTTTGTTGCCACGGCCCTTGTGTCGTACCCTCAGAAAGTTCAACGTAAAGTTTTCCATGCGCATCACCGTGGAGTTCCTGACCAGCTGACGAACCATCAGCTTTACGCTCATCCGCATAGTAAAACCTGAGCCCGATCAGCATTGCGCGCATTGATAGTGGGTTGCATAATTTACTTGAAGCCTTTGTCTTTGTACGCCAAAGCAGCGGTTTGGATAGCATGCGCAGTGGCCGACTTTCCTATTCCCAGATCTATGAAAGGAGGTAGAACTTTCTCGTTCAGATAATTTCCTGTAAAGATGAATGTCTTGGATGCTTCCTCGGGTAACTCCCCAAAGCCTACAACAGCTTCATGCGCAGCGGCGTAAACACTGGTCGTATTGATTGTCAGATCTCGGATGAAGGAATCCAAAGGAATTGACAGGGGATCATCCGCTTTCGCAAACGTCAGTGCAGCGGCTATTCTCAGGTTAGAGGTGTCGCGGTTCAACGAAGTTGAAATGATAGAAATCATATACCATTGTATACAACTACACTGGGAGTGCCCCATTTCGCTTTAACTCTACTGAAGAGATCAGCTACTGAATCTGCCTTAGATACATCGGCGGTAAAATGTATCTGGTCAGACGTGTCGGGATTTCTCTGAGTCCGGGACTAAAGCCCCATCGAGGTCAGGTTAGATCGAGTTTCGAAAGGGAATGTACTATGCGGCTCTACTTACTGCGAGCGCAACCTTGTATCCTTTTTGTAGAAAAGCCTGGGCCACGCCCTCTCCTACTCGAGGTCCAGCACCGATGAGTAAAAGGATTTTGGAAGCCATGATTAAGCAAACAACACAGTACGGTCGTCGGGTATGGTCTATTGCAAAATGAGATGTGGATCTGAAAATGTTCCTTTAAGTTTCAATATGATATAACCCCCTCGTTTTATATCTTCTTGTACAAACCTACTTGACTTCACCCACATGTGGATGGCCGATCACACAATCCAATGCTTGTTATTCCAAATTGAGTCCTCTCGACATGTGATTGGGAGTTGAAGTTGCAATGCGGGGAAATAATTAATAATCGTTCGGACTAACACACACGGAAAGCGCGAGGTGACCGAGATAATCAGTCATCCAACTATCAAACTAGAAATGGTATTTCTGGGGAATCAAGCTTTTGCGTGACATGCGTATGCAAGGCCCTAACCATGGTTCACAACCGTTGAGTTGGGCTGTTGAGGATATAGAGTTTAATTTTCATTGTTTACATGTGTGGCCAAGACCTCTCATTTGACAGTACCCCTGTTTTAGAGACCCTCATTTTTGTAAGACCGGTCTCCTCCCCCCTTTTCTTTTGTTATATATTTTTGTCGCATTAATTTAGTGAGGTGGGATCCCTCTGACAAGTAATCCAACTGCGAATACAGCAGTACATATGTAAGCTTTCTAAGCAATGCAACCAATAGATACCAATTTTGCTAGCGCATTGTCCATTATCTCTCTCCTTCCACAAGTCCTCGATAACTATACAAAGCTCCCTATCAAACCACATCTTATCGAAAATTAAAGTAGTTAAACACTGTTGCTTACCCGGAATTGGCAATGGACTGGCTCACTACATGCTCCTTCGCCGTGTATATCTCATGAATGCGCACAGAACGATAGTTGTGTGAGTTTAATAGTAGCCTGAAGATGGCGAAGCCTCCTTGGTTGGTACGAGGTGCGTTCGGTGTGGAGCGTTCCGCCACTTGCCGATTGCGCAACCATACAAAAAGACACCACCATGTTGAAATACTCTGTACGTTCAGATAGAGATGGAATCGATCCTCCGTTGGTCGTCAAGGTAAATCCCCATTTTTTGCTTTTCTAAGAAACTGAATTGTACACAGTTTCGAATGCAGTCGGGTCGCAAAGAGTGTCGGCTGCCTCCTCGAACTCTTCGTAAAATAAAGCCGTGACTGAGTTAGAGAGACCGGTTTTCGATACATTATTGAAACAGGTGAGTGTTTATGGGACAGGATATGCCGTGGTTACAGTGTATGGAAGAGGTTAATGAGGGCCTGTGTGATTCACTCGTGGATCTAGTAGAAAAGGCTTGGTATGAGTAGGATGTGGAGACAGTCGATGAAGGCTTGTTTGAGTTGGGCGAAAGGGAGGGTTTGGTCTTAGCAGGACCTGCCCAGAGTGCATATTCATTGCCGCCTATAGTGATCTCTCCACCTATTTCGCCTTCACTTTCCACGCACGTATCGAATATTTCAATAAATGCCGATTCACACTCTTCGCTGGACGGATTTTCATGAGAAATATACACCTCATATGTCCACTCTTCCGCGTAAGCTGCTGTACCGGAGGAATCTAATGGACGAGTACATGTAGACTCTATGGAGTCGCTAGCATCACTATACGTTACAGAACTTATAATGGGGTTGCCTCCAAGTTCAGTAGACTTTGACGGACACCAGTCGTAAGAAGCACTAGGTTCCGCAAGAGCGCTAGAAGCTACAGATGAAGTACAACAAGAATTAGATGCAGAAGTGGATGGTGTATATCCGGAAGACGAGATCGTGTATTCGTCAGCAGAAGTCTTGTGTATAGCGGAATATAGTGTATATACAGCAAAAGCTGAGGTGTAGCACAGAGTCAGCGAGAACAAGTCGACAGAATGCATTTTGCTACTCCCGAGGGAATGAATAGAAGTAAAAGATCGCCCTGGGAAATCAACAATTTAAACATTTTATCCAACTAATCGAGTGTGAGTGAGAACAAATGTGATTCTAATAAATACATTTCTATCTACGTATATCATTAGGTAGATCTGTATTCGGCCAGGCAGCTATCACCCCTTGAGGCAGACTTAGAGCTTGATAATACGATCTCATATGTACGGCCACTGACCAAGCATGATTACAGGTACACGGGCACAAAAACCTGCCTCTGTGTCCTACTTTAACCAGTAATGCAGCCTCTAGGTCTTACATTCTTTTTGCAAAATGTATCATATGGTCGCGGTTATCTCGAAGGAAGGGTTACGCGTAAATTGCCGAGCAGGAGCAAATTTAGGGGTTGCGCATGTGGTACTTAGTACTTTAATAAAATCAAGGTTCAATCTAGTATAATTTGCAGTATTCGGAAAGTGCCGCCCAGGGTCTTGACTCTTGATAGCAATGGCACAGAGTGTACCAGAAGGTCAGAATTATTTGGAATTGGTCTCGGTCAATTGCTTAATCTGATTCCATTAGTCACATACGATAGCCATCATCTGTAACACAAGTCAATTTCCTGTCAATTGCTTTGCGCGGGGTGATGAGTTGGTGTGATGCATGGTTGCGGATGTAGACTAGTACAATAAAATCGACGTCCCCACGTCATGCTTTTAGGAGTTTCTATCACAAAGCAAGTGTTTGCAAGTGCAAAAGTAAGCTTGCTCAGTTGCGCTCCTTTCTAGGCATATACATCGTCCAGAAAACTACATCTTCCATCTCTTTCTCAATCTTCTTCCAATTGTCATCTGGGTGATCGGTCCGCGGTACCAAAGTATTTCTCTCAACTACCTCGAATCCATATCTTTCATACAGTGGCTTCCCCACTGGAGTTGAATTGAGCCAAAACTCTACATTCTTATCCTTCGCGACCTCTAGCCCCCATTCGAGCAGCATCGCGCCGATACCCTTCCTCCGATAGTCTGGGTGAGTACACAGAATGTTAAGAACTGTCCATGTGTCAGTTCTCAAAACACACTTAGAAGCCCAAACTACTCACAGACTTGCGGGTTGGTAGCTTTCTCCTTCCGAGGTCTGTCCATCTGCTCGATGGCCTGGGTCACATAATCCCTGGTACTATCGTCCGGATACCAATACGCCACCTCATCTTCTTCGTGAAGAAAAGGGTTCTCACTGTATATCTTGTACCACGCGCCGCCGACGATCTTGCCGGTAGATGTGTCGGTAACTTTCAGCCAGCGAGACTGTGGATCGTGCCTATGCCATTCTAAAAATCTCTCGGTGGATTCCTTTATGGAAGCCTCTCGATCTTCGTCGAAAGTCGGACAGTAAAGGCGATAGAGAGGCTGGAAGGGCTCCTCGTGTGCTTCCCACAGGCAGCGTATGACCTCTCCGAAATCCTTGTCGAGATCAACCTCTCCCAGTTGAAAGGACATGGTGAGCTTGCAATGACTATATGTGAATTATCTGGAGCTATTCAAGAAGAGAAGAATGTGAAAGATCAACAAGAGAAGTAACCGCTGGTGGGGGAGGTGAGGCTATGTGGTTGCGCTGTGAAATGGGTCATGTGAGCCAACTGTACGGCGCAGCATAACATCAGCCAAACGACAACCAATTGCTGGTTTCCATATGTATGCAAGTATACTGTAAGCTACCAATAAGAGGTAAAATCGGGGAATTGGGTCACTAAGGGTTACACACAAACGAAAATCTTGTGATGTGTATACAAGATGAGTTTTCTTTGTGAATTTGACTCTGCGGACAGAAAATTTTGGGCTGATGGTAATGGATTGTGCTGATGAAAAGCCATTGCGGATCGCCTCTATATGTAGTTATTTCCGAATATTATGTCCGTTCAGCGGAACCATGCCGTTTCAACGCAAGACTGCGAGGTGATTGTAGGCCGCTATGGCTTGTACTGCGCCGCATTTTAAGGTTTATCCAAAGTACCACCTGATGCGCAATCAAGGTGGAGTTGCTTCCGTGCGTGAAATGGGGGCTTAAACATCAAACGGATCTACATTACATCTCACCCATCCCACCTAGAAAAAAAGCCATCAAAGATGTCCTTGAAATTTCAAGATTTCTGTTTACCACTTCAATTTGTTTTCGGAGATTGGAGTTTATAATAGGCACAAGAGGGAGGGGCGAAGCGCTGTAAACAATCCAAGTACAAGCATAAAGAAGCGGAGTAAGAGCTAGTTCTAGAATAGCAATCATTTTAGACTTTCCTGAAAAGGATCTCCGCAGCACTTTTCATGTCATGTCTTGCTTTGTCCGGGTACCTGAGTAGAGGTAGCGCGAATAGTCTGTATATTCCAAAACGTACGTGTCACGGAGGGAGTAGCATAACAATCCAAGATTTAGCTACGTGATAGATAGATTGCAATGCTTCGTAGATGGTCTACAACTTCGGTGACCATCTTCTGTTGAGCATGCAGCATTGATAGTGGTTGCGGGACGTGAGAGTAAGTTAACTAATCTCAAAGAGCAGATCAACAATCCCTTCCCCGTTGCGCCGCCGTGTTTTTTCTTGTACAGATGTGGTTCAACTTAGCCCCCATGGTATTGAGTCCACATCGTTTCAGGAGTATTGATTTCTTACAACTTGTCATTCCAACAGCAAGGGTGACGTTTCAACCACCCAATCAGTGCTACTGACACACATATATTCTGAACGTCCATGAATCAAGATCTTGTACAACGCCGCCCCACGCTCCGCAAAACGCGATAGCCAAAAGATAAGCCTGCATCAGTCGCCTCCTACACATTGTGCAAACTTTACGGGGAACGTATCCCGCAGTGTTGACGCGGAGATTTAAAGTTTTGACAGGAGAGTCCAGGGCAGGCTATCCATAACTATCGTTTTGGATTACGTCGTTGTACGATTACACCTGTAGCCACTCGGTGTCGGCCTGTGATTGAAAGAGACAGTGTTAACTAGCGATTATTATTTTTTGCACGGACTAGGCAATCAATTAACATCACCGTCGAAAGATTGTCGAGAAGGAAACCACACTCCTTCTCAATACGAATTACTCAAGTCCCTAGGAACCTCAACAAAACATCAAACGCCCCTAAGGCAGCATACAGCAATCCCTTCTCGTGCTTGAACAAACTTTCAAACCATCGCGGCACCCCTCGCCTCGGCCTTCTCTCCCTTCGCGCTCCGCGGCGCCGAAGAGGTAGAAACAGAGAGAGGAAGGGGAAAAAAAAACGCGGAACCACGGTGTCGCGCGCACATGTGATGCGCACCTAGAACCACTTACTACGCCCTCCCGATGCTCATGATTGGCGCAGTTGGGCACTTAGTTTCCCTTTTCGGTGCGGGGGAGAAGGATAAGACGACGGCGCGAAAAGTGCACGCGTCGCGCACCCACGCGGTTTTAGATCCTTCAGGCTAGTTCTTGGGGCTGTCGGGATTCGTGTGTGTAGGAAGGGTTTGCTATTGGGTTCGGGTGCGTGGTGCGTGTGTGTGTCTGTGTGTGGTGAGAGTTGTAAGGTTCGCATCATTGTTTGAGGGTGTGAGAGGGGTTGGGGGGCAAACTACCTCAGTAGATTGATAAAAGGGCCGGTGGTGCCGGGGGACACGGGAAAGAGGGACACAAAACTGGGATATGAATTGAGCGGACGATGGAGCTTTTGAGCTAAGCTTTTTTTCTTGTACGTTATGAAGGGATGTTGGATTGCGAAGTTTACGTACATGTCAATTATATTTTTGCTTGTGAGTATGATGTCGTCTTTAAACCCTCTCCCTCTCTTGGAATATCCTCACTTCAAACTAGGTATGCTTCCCACGCTTCCTCCCCACCCTCTTCAACTCAAATCCTTCAACCAAACAATTTCTTTCATAAAAGCAAAACGAACTCCTCCTGTTGCACAAGATCAAACGCATACGTAATAACGAAGTGGATCCCCCGCCGTTAAACGGGGCACAAAGACGCATACCAGCTCGCAGTAGTTACTAGCCTATCGATAAACAAAACAACCGTTAACGCCCATCGACCATCACGGCATCGCATCCGAACGAAACCCTGGTCCCGCCGAACATAGGCAGAACATCACCAGGCCAACGGCAAAAAAACAGTAGAAGCCGTTGGAAAAGATCTTCTGCGTAAGTCTGCCGAGCTCCACTATGAAGCAACGGTTCTCTCGTAAAGAGGAGAAAGAAAAAATATCAGACGTTTTGAAGCTTTCATCCTTCTTCTCTTTTCTGTATCGATCTATTCACCTCTTTACCTTCCACATCTCTTTTTCCTCGAACCGTACCTACATGTACGTACGCATTTATGTACTACATTCGTCCCCGATTCCGGAACCCAGTCGATGATATCCGATATCGATAACTCCAGGTAGAAAGAAAAAACTGCAAGTAAGCCTTTTCTTCGGCGGGACCACTCGGGACGGAGACAACTAAATATCGGTCGATGGGTACAACGCTCGCGGCTCCAGCGGCGGGGGGAGGGGCATTGTGCGTGTCATGTCATGCATCATCATCGTTGTGCATTTTTTTCTCTCTTGGTTTGGTTTTTCTGCTCACGTCTCCGATTTCTTCGTTTGCATTTTTCCCCTTCCCGGATCTGATGGACTTTGCGTCCCTTCCTTTTCCCTTCCCTGTTGTTGATTCTTCTTTCCTCCCTTCCATGCATTCATCTCTTTCCTTCTTTGCCATACCAGCATTCGGTTGTTGCCTTTCATATCATCTATCTATCCATGCAAACTCAGCTCGCTGACAAGGCTTACTCCATACGAAACAGGGCGGTGCGGGTGCGGTGCGGGACGCAACGGGCATATGCGTGTAAGAGGGGGCCAATATACTCGCTCACATACCAGCAGGGCAAACCTTTTTAATACCCGTTTCCCTCCTTCATAATCATGAACAGAGCTCCTCAAAACCCACCCGATGCCGCCAGCTACACATCAGCACACATACGACACCGCACACGAGAGGTTACATGCCATTGGGAAAAAATTTCTGTGTCAAATTTGTCATGGTAAGGTAAATACTACTTGGCTCATCTGACCCTCGGTAGATCGACCCGCATCTTTCTGAAAGACCGATTCTCAAAACTTCGTCCCTTCTTCCCTTTCTTCGACCGATCTTCCGCCCAAACACGAGTGTCCACGTCGGACCATAGCAAGAGGCTTCCCAAACCCACGACTGAGGAACGAACTAAGAAGGTCCTTCCTTCGTCCCACCATTTCGTTGGTCCAAAGAGAAAGGAAAACAAGTATTACGGATTAGTCGTTCACATTATTCGAAATCGGTCATTGACATCGTGAAGACTGGGCCCCGTACTATTATGAAAGAAAAGGAACAATTGGGAGAGAAAAGGAGATTGGAAAAAAAGGCCCCAGATCCGTCATACACAGAGCGTTCCGTCGTGATCAAGAGAAGGAAGGTGGTTGAGAAAATGACATAGGAAAATCAGAAAGGTGAGGTTGCACCAAAGATATGGGCTGAGAAGGGATTGAGTGTGTTGTCAAGGAAACATATGGGTCGTGCAGTGTGTGCGTGTGAATGTACAAAAAGGGCGGCTATCGGCATAGCAGGCGCTTCCTCGGGTTCACCAAAGGCGAAACTTCCAAAGGAGGCAGGGCAATTCGGATCAAAGCTCGAAGCAAGAGTGGAATCGAGTCGGCTCGTTCGTCACAAGCACCCCTCAAAGCGCAACTCGCCGATCGACCGCCAGATTAAAAAGGTGGGTAAAAAGATGAACTGAATGTTCGTGTCATCGTCCATGGTCAAACCCAAGAGCAAGAAGAGAAGAAGAGAGAGTAACAAAGGAGAATTGCGGCCGATCCTCAAAGTCATCAAATATAATCCCCGAAGAAAGGTAAGCACATCAAATGTGAGGCGGCCAGCAAGGTCGAAGGTATGAACAGACATAGGAGATGCTTTTCAAATGGTGGAGAACAGGCCACAAGCCCAGGCAAGTGTTCTCATAAGATGATGCCCAAATGCAAGGGACAGCGCTTTGCAGCTGCCGATGCTAACGCCGATGATGCTATGCGTAATAACAGACAAGGCAACTGCCGGCTACTGTTGAGGAAGACCAGCAAAACGCTCTTCAAAGGATGCAGGAGGCTCAAAGCCATACGAAGTGGAAGCCCGAGGAAAGGTATTGCTTGGCCGAGCCCCAAAGGGTGAGCCAAGACGGACAGTTGCCTGTTCTGGAATGTTGGGAGTGAACTGGGACTGTGAATAAGCAGGCGATGGAAGTGCTGAAGCAGCTGCCATGGAATTGAGGTTTGCGAATGGATTCAGCTCAGCTGGCCCAGTTGTGGACAAAGGAAGTCGTCTTGCGCCTTCGACCATGTCACCCAGACTGAAGCCACGGCTTCGCACACGGCGATGGCTTGACTGAGCAGGTGCACCGAAAACTTGATCGATGAAACTGTTGCCGCGGCTTCGTGCATGCTCCTCGAAATTGTGGAGAGCGCGTCGCTTGAACGGGCGCGATATAGGCCTGGGGGAGTGCAGTTGCAGAGGTGAGCCCAACCGAGCTGGACGGGCGGATGGAGCGTGCCACGTTTGCGCATTGTGCTGGTTCATGCTCATATCAGTCATATGAGACATGGTCTGGAAAGAGTTTTGAAGTCCAAGACCGATACCAAGGCCGATATGAAGAGACTGTGACTTTTGATGCGCTGATGCTCGAAGGTTGGCACGGTTCTCTGTGGTTCGCGGTGTTACGCCGTGGGCGAGCTGGGATAAAGGATTTCCTGCCTGCATCGATGGTGCAGTGCTTGTGGTGAGTGACACATTCATGTCTCGCGTAGAGAAAGCCGTGGGTCCCTGTGAGAACGGAGACGAAAGTCCACCAGGGCGAGACTTTTGAGCCTCCTCCTCCGGCGACGATTGGAGAGGTGATGGTGAACGTTGCAGAAGGCGTTGATAGTGGGCAGAAAGCGTAGGTTTTTGTCGAGCCAGGTAACGAAGTCGCTTCCGCGTCGATTTCTCGTCTGGATGCCGTGCGTTGAGTTTGCTAGGCACGGGAGTACTGCTGCCGCTTTTGCTTGGTTTGATTGTATCTGGCGTGCTACCTCGGGACTGGTAACGTGAAACTGAACGCAACTTCGAAAACTTGGGAGCAGTTTTTCCGCCTTTCCATGTTCTGCGGGCAAGTCGGGCCACGCGATGGCAAACGCCATTCGGAGGAACCGTGCTTGGAAGTGCCTTGAATGGGGTCACAGTGGGGTCTTGTAGGTACTTCAGGTAAGTCATCCAGAGGTGGTTGTCCATCTCCTCGGTGAAAGTCGCCCTTAGCTTCAATGTTTTGGGTGGACGAGATTGGCGTGGAGCGATGGGAGACTTCAAGTGTGGATATTTCTCCACAGGAGAAAACTCGAAAGGATCGGCCATTTCCTCTTCGGGGCTTGTACAGCTTCCACCGAGGGATGGGAATGACTCGAAGCTTTCTCTCGAGGAGATGGATGAATCAGAGAATCCGCCAGAAGAGGTAGGCCGGCTGGAGGTGTCACTTTGGCTGGCGTTGTCCACCTCAGACCAATGTTGTGGACCATCAAAACTGCTCAGACTCCCCATTTGAGCAATGGGTGTTTTTGGCGGCGACAGCATGCGTCCAAAAGTAAGCGGCGGAGAGAGATACTCTTTATTTAACGACGTGGGCGAATCTGGGAGATCCGCAGGGGTCTCTAGAGAACATTCTGGGCCCTCGATGGTCGGGATAGGCCTGTCGCTGGCGAGGTCGAGAAGGTGGTTGGCCTGGTGAGTGGGAACGAAGGTGCCGCGTCGACGACGGACCTTGAGCATCTGTCGAGGTGGAGGGGGTGGCACGAGGTCTTCTGGCTGAGCATCAGGTTCTGGTGTTCTCGGGAGTTGCCCATCGCGGTAATGGAACATGAAATTCCTGGGGAGGGTGATGGAGAGGTGGGGGCGTTCGGAATCCATGCTGAACATCAATATGCGGAGATTTAGTGGTGGTGGTAGTGGTTAGTTCTTGTACGTCTCCGACGAGCAGCAGCTTCACGTTGCAAGCACGGTCGCGTCTACAATGGCAACTGCCAACTATGTGCAATGAGAGCCGATGCAGAAACGAATGCAATGCAGTGTAATTGCTTGCAGACAGGTGCCGCTTATGCAGGGCGGCGCTGATGAGAGCAGACGGGCGCTGACAGGAGTTTGGGAGCTGCGAACGCGACCGTGGGGCAGCACAAGAGGTTACACGGAGGTCTCAGGGCGGCGTAGGCACCGAACGATGTCGCTCGAGCGTGTGCAGGACGAGATGCGCAATTTTATGCGCTGTAGAGGGTATCGCAGAAGCGCGTGAGGCAAGGAAAGTTGAGGCAGGTCGTCAGAGGTCGTAGGGGCGTTGTTTTTTTCAGTAGCGCGTCGTTTGTTTGACGCAGCAGCAACAACAACATGAAAATGGGAAGCCAGCAGTGACAGCGGCACAAAGCAGCGCGGGCTACTAAAGCGCAAGGGGAGACAGGTAGTCGCGGGGACGATTGTCTCGAGGGGAGGCGATAGGGCGTTGTCGTAGATGGACTCGCGCGGGTCGCGGCACACGGTCGTCGCTCGTCGCTGGTCGCTCGTCACTCGTAGTCCATGGGGCGGCGGCGTGGGTTCAGGAGGTGGTGCGGGTCGAAGACGGATGGTGGAGCGAGCGTGGTGGAGAGAGGGAGGAAGGGAAGAGGAGTCGTCGCGGTACCTATGCCTCAGGGCATCGCTCGAAGGCGACAGAGGAGAGGTGCGAGGCAGTGGTAGTGGTGGTGAAGAGGTAGGCGTGGGTAGAGTAAAGGGCAGGGCAGGCGCGGTGGGCCAGGACAAGGCAAGGACAGGAAAGAGCAGGAGCAGGAGCGATCGGGCGGTCTGCGCATGGGCCGCCCGCACTAATGCATGTCCGTCCAAGGTCGCGTTTACCGAATGACACGCACGCACCCACACAATTGTCCA
Organism: Periconia macrospinosa; assembly: GCA_003073855.1. Taxonomy (NCBI): domain Eukaryota; kingdom Fungi; phylum Ascomycota; class Dothideomycetes; order Pleosporales; family Periconiaceae; genus Periconia; species Periconia macrospinosa. The sequence continues at coordinate 429,022 of KZ805304.1, forward strand.
CCCACACTGCACGGGTTGGCCCAGGGCAGGGCCACCTACAGCCTACAGCCAGCCTACAGGACCGCCTGGACAGGACGACTAGCAGCATCAAGTGCATGAATTCAATGTTGGCTGCACACAATCGTCGTCTGTCACGGCGCCGTTGGCACTGTCTGGCGAGCTGTCGTCGACAGGCTGTGGAGTCGATTTGTGTACATGTTCACATGCCCTCTACAGACACGACACGGCCCGGTTGACCTGGCGGTTTCCAAGGTATATACGCGCCGTTGACAGCCAGAGCCTCTTCTGCTCCTCCCAACGTACCCGTCAATCTCTCGTCCAAGCCAGCCCCAGAGCAGTGCAGTGCGTGCGAGCAGCGCGTCGCGTCCCAATTCACTGCGCTAGCCCCTTTCTGGGTCGCTCGGATGCGGCCACCATCGTCTGTGCGCGCCCATCGCGGCCCCTGCGTGCCTGCAAGAACACTTGTCACAACCTCAGGCTTCAAACCTCCATCGTCGACTCCGTTTCGTCTTGCAAAAATGGCACGTTTGTTCGCTTTCCTGGCTCCTTACCGCGGCCCTTTGCACCGTGTTGGCGTGGGGCTATGTTGTGGTCATGGATGACCCGGGACTAGCGCCAGGTCCGAAGGCATAAACAACAATTCCCCACTTCTTTTTTCGCTGGCTGCTGCTGCTGCTGCTGCTGCTGCTGCTGCTGCTGTGCGTGAATGGCGTCTGCAGAACGAGCAATGCTTTGAACCAACTGCTGCTCGGTGTGCAGCGTTAGCTGAAACGAACCGCTGCTCAACGGATAGAAGCAGTAGCATTGTAGTCGAAGCATTCCATGCCTCGATTTGTACTCTCCCGCAGCATCTCCATGTAGTTTGACGCGCCAGTCAACGCGTTCTTCATTTCCTTTAATCTTCCTCCTCCATGCTCTTCACTTTTTTTTCTCCAATTGCCGCTCCTTCCCAACCTGTCCACAACCGTTGGTCTCGTTTTCCCGCTTACCCGCAACTGGTCTCGCTACCATACCCTGCAGGGGATCATCCCTTCCTCCTTCCTCTTTCTGCCCTCACCCGTCTCGATTGGGGAGTGCATTTTGCGAGGTCCCGTGCTCATTGGGTATGCGCCGCCAACTGCGCAGCACTTTCAGTAGTACCACGACCTCTTTTCATCAATTGCTGCCCTAACGATCGCCTGTGCCCTTCGGGACGGCGGGGGCGCCCCGACCACATCCAAGGCCTGCCTACGTAGGTGTACTTACTTGATGATATATTTATAGTGTGGGTATCCATGTAGTACTACTACTACACATGCTTTTACGCTTCACAAACCTTTGTATGCTAGCTGGGTAGGTATATATCAGCCCGTCAATCGGACGATGCTTAGTCGTACATGGCAATCCTCACGCTACCAACTATCAACCATCTAACCCAGTGCATACATACATATGTAAATACCTTATGCAGCGTCAAATCCGCGCAACTCTAACTTAATGCACATATGCACCAGACAACACGACAATGCACGCCAGCACCTCATGCATCATTTACTCCTCTTTTTTCCTTTCTTTTTCGCGTCCTGTCTTCAAACACCCAACCAGTAATAACACATCCCATGGAGAAGTAGCAGCTGGTCCGCGCTTTCGTCCCCCGCGGTCGATCCGTCTTCTCCATGGTTGATCATCAATTAATCGATAAGCTCCCCGCCCGAGCGGAGTGTAGTGTGCAGCTGTGTGCCATGTGGATACATGGACCTTTGTTTGTGGCTTGTTTGTTTTCTCACAGAAACTTGTTGCGATTGGTTTGTTTGTTTGTTTGTTTGTTTGTTGAATACCCCATCACTCTGCGGCATTTTTTCTTTTTTTTTCCTTTTCTCATTTTCCCTGCTTGTTTCAAAAAGTGGTGTTGGGAATTAAGCATCGGGAGGTTCTTGAAACTCTGTCTAATGGGTCGTTGATGCATGCGGCTGGGAGCTTTACGTCAGATGCGCTCTTTTTGTTTGTGGGTAGGTGCGGATATGTTTGTTTTCGCGTTGTTTTGTTTATGGAGTGCGTGGTGGGGATCCGCATGGGGACGTGTCTTTGAATCCGGGCTTGGATACTTGATTTATAACACCGTTCGGCCTTTTTGCATATGTTATCCAAATCAAGTTTTCCTTCACTTGTCTCAGGTTTTGATGAAAAGCATTGATAGTATAAGGTTGCCTGTACCTATGAGTTTGTGAGTATCGACCTAGTCATTAGACCCAGAAACATGTGCCTGATCGGATCCCCCAGGCGTCTACAACAACGGATATGCGGTCAGCCGAATTAGTTCCTACCACGAGAAATTGCGCGCCGCATCATCGTTACTAGTAAATTTCTCGGATACAAATTCATCTTGGCCATCAGCTGAATCAGTGTTGGGAGAGTAGCTGCGTGTTTTCCCCACATCAGATTACCGCCAAGTGATGGGGATTACATACTTGAAACAAGACGCCAAAATAAATCACCGGAGATTTGAGGACGACTCAAATGCAGTAAGATACGCGTAGCATGTCAGGAAGAATCTGGGGTTTGCCTTGTTTGAGCTCCCCCCTTACGGAATATCAAAGAATTTTATACATGACTCGTTGACGATGGGTTTGACTTGAACATTGCAAAATATGTTGAATATGGATTGAGATGTTTCTTTGTTTCTACACGCTATTAATAATTCATAAAACAAGTAATACTGAGCCTTGCCAACGGTCTGTCCTTGTATGCAAAACCACCTTCCTCAGGTCTGGTGTTTGTATCCAAGACGCCATAGAATCACTTCTAGCAGAACTAAGCCAGCGTTAAGTGCCCCTACTTCGAGAACACGCGCATACATCTGGTGTACCTAATCAAATCCAGGTACTTATTTTGCAATGGGTGATACAGGTAACATAACTCTAGAAGTTTCTGAAGCTTGCTAAAATCATACATTCCCCTCACACTCAGATAGCGAGTATAATTTATAGGCTTTAAAAAATCTTGTTTGCGCTGCCGCCGGGCCATTATTAAAAAATGCTACTCAGTGAGACTGTTTTAGTCATCCACCACTCTTTTACCAAATATCTTAAATGGGCGACAAAATCGGAGGGTGCTATTTAATACTCTTAATTGCGCTCAAGTGTGTCCCGTTGCTGTCTGGCAGTGGCACTAACGTTCCTGAAATATCTACAATCAAGTTAGCTGCCTGAATCATATCTAGATACCAAGGCTAGAAAGTCAAAACCACAATACAATGATTCCGTAAAAGAAGACTTGGGGTGCTAGAAAGGATTATATTCTTTGTAAAAACAGCCATATTGCGCAATCGAATATCGCGGATATCTCTCAATGTTTTTTTTTTTAATCGTGTATAATCATTATATTTAAGCTTAGTACGTAAATCATTAAACAAGAAATATTGACGACTGGGGAGTTGTTTTCTTTTGCAAATTTGTTCGCAAACCAAAAATTGAAGTTAATCTTACTTTTTAAAGGCGCAAACTCGAGTGGGCGTACAAACACGACACGAATGCCATCCCCTCGCTGCATGTAGTCGGAAGATTAGGACTAAGTAGATACGTTTAGAATCTGTTACCTGCGAGTTCCATAATCGACAATGCAAGTAATAACCATGCTAAAGCTCACCGAGCCCTTCTTGAGGTGGGCATAGTTTTGCTTACGGGAAAACGTCAGAGAATCCGGCCCGGTGGTATAGAGGACTAGTGAATAACTGCTAAAAGGCAAACACAAAAAGAGATCACAAAACAATCACTTGAAGGAACAATATATGTGTTGAGCAAACAACAAAACCAACTCCGGTCATGTATTTGGTATATCAGGCTAGAACAATCAAAGAAACTACATAAAAAAGGTTCATCATCAAGAAAGGCACGAAGATGAGATATAACTCAGCTAAAGGTGCCTCGCTACTCTCACTCGTCATCATCATCGTAGGGTATACTTTCGTGTTTTTATTAGTAACGTATCCTCGCACTAAGTACCGTTACACACCCAGATCAACACCCCACTACTACCTCCTCCTCTAACTCCCTCGGAAACCCTTATTCCACCATTTACACACCAAGAGCCTTGTTGAAGCTATCGGCCGCAGCCTGGCCGGTCAGACCGGAAGCCTTGACGGCAGCGTCCGCAGCATCGCACTTGGTGACGGTGTCGGCGCTAGCCTTGCACTTGTTGGTGAGCTGGTCGCAGATGAAGGAAGAGATGATGCCGATGTTGTTGGCAGAGCCGTGGTTGAAGTTGGTCAGGTCCGCGGGCTCGAAGGCGTCTTCCTTGCGGCCATCAGAAGTGGGACCAAAAACGATGGACGGGTCGGTACAGGATCCGAAGTCACCAGCAGCAGCAGCACCAGCGGCAGCACCACCGGCGGCAGCACCAGTGGCAGCACCGGCGGCAGCTCCACCAGCAGCGGCTCCAGTTGCGGCTCCGGCAGCGGCATTGGCGTCAGCTGCGGGAGCAGCACCACAGGCGGCAGCTTGCTGTTGGTCGGCGGCAGCACCCTTATTGGCCTTGTTGGCCTTTCCCTTCGCCTTGGCCTTTCCCTTGCCCTTGCCCTTGCCCTTGGCGGCCTTGCCGTTGTCGACGGCAGTGGCGTTGTTTCCAGCAACAGCTTCGGTGGCGTTGGCAGCAGCTCCGGCAGCAATGCCAGTTGCATTACCAGCGCCGGCACCAGCCTGAATGGCGGCGATCTCATCCGCACTGAGGTCGTCGACGCGGAGTTTGAGGGTATTGATGCAACCAGCATCGTCCGTGGCGTCGTCACAGGTGTTTCCAGCTCCAGTTTGGTCACCGATCTGACCAGGCGCGAAAGTGCTAGCCTCATTGGCAAGGCTGACATCTCCGCCGATGGCAGCAATCTGCTGGGCAAGCTGGGTGGCAATCTGCTTGTTCAATGCCTGAGCACCCTCACCAGCGGGATCCTGGTGCTGCTGGAGAGCGGCAATCTCAGGGTTCACGGCCTTGATCGATTGGCAAGGAACGGAGGCGAGACCCACGGATCCTGTGTTGCGTTCCAGGGTACGGAAGATCATAGCAAAAGTCATGCCATTGACATCTCCGGCGGCTTTGGCGTTTGTGAAGGCCTGGTCGGCGGTGGCCTGTTGGAGACAGTCGGCATCCTTGATGTTTCCGGCACCCTTAATACCGGCGGCAGCACCGAGAAGACCGAAGATAGGGTCCTGGATTTTATCAGGGTTGTTAAGTTGGAGCGATTTGGTGACCTCCAGGTTGACGTTCCTGTGGGAGTGCTCCTGGGGAACCTCACGCTTGGAGTTCAAAGCCCAAACGTCAGGGCGAGCGGCGGCAGCGCCGATCAAGGGGAGGGTGTAAAGAATGGACTGCTTCATCTTGGAAAAATTGATGTTTAAAAATTTGAACAGTGTAGAAAGGAACTGTAAATGTAGAGGTGGTGTCTGGTGTGTTAAAAAAGGACCGGCCAAAATCGTTTCTCCAGGAACGATAAAGAAGCAAAGACGAGAAGGACAGAAGATGAACGAAAGACTTCACAAAGAAAAACTGTTGTCGATGATGATAACCTTGAAGCAAAGGCATGGCATTACTCTTATATACAAGCAATATAGGCGTTGGCACTATGCGGTTTTGGGGTTTGACAGGGCGTGATAAACCATTCTGACGTGCGTCATTTTCTTCGGGCCGGGGTATTCGACAAGACCACAGTTCCAAACAGCCTGACGTTGCATGATGGACTCCTGAGTCCTGAAAGCGTAGTGTCCACGCGCGCGGGATAGCGAGGGAGGGCGATCATGCTGTTGGGTTTGGGATGAGTTTTGTGAGTTGAGAAGACTAGGACGCATTAGGCATCGTGAGCGTGTAATGTACGGCCTATCGTTGGTGGAAAAATGCCAAGAGCCCATACGGGGTCCCAGACATCCGAAAGCTTGGAGACAACGTCTGTCTCGTATCGCAACTCTCAGACAAGCCCACTGACAGGAGAAAACGAAGCGATTCACCATTTACTTCGCTTACAATCACGAGATCTAGTGTCAGTCGGTTCGATCGAAAAGACTGGTTGCGCATGCGCTTGCCGAATGTTCTGAAGTTGGGTGATCCACTCCCACCCTTCATATCGTCTTCCGATAGGTATCACGACTGACTCTGTAAGTAAAGAGTATGTAGTTGGAGTCGCAGAAGCTCAAGTTCTTCGCTTGATATTCTCCATACCGTAATATTAACCGGCACGGATGCCGATAATCTTAAGGCATCAACTTCTCAGGCTTGACTCGTCACGTTGCGTGTTTGCAGTCTAGGTACATCTCAGCATTCTACTGCAGTCTGAGGTTTAATGAGGCGTCATGCTGTTGAATCATGTTGCTTTAATGATTCTCTACGAGGCGGATATGCCGTGGATCAGGCTGAGTAGTGACGATCAACCATTGCGCGCTTGCCCAGTCCCAGTCCATCTCACCTTGGCATGTTTGCAAGTCAAAGCATATCTACTCAACCCCACGATCACATCTGCGCGCTTGGCCGCATTGACGAGAAATCTTCATGGGGAAGAAGAAGAAAAGTCTTGGTGTTTGGTAAAGTTGCCGCACTTGTATTTGTTCTACCGAACGAACGGGCAAACATTCGATTCTTTACAACCCATCAGGGCGCACAGCAAGTATACCGGTGCGAAAGACCGGTCTACAAGTCTTTCCATTATATGCTTTGATGCTGAGCTTAAAAGTATGCTTGCAACTCCTTTTGTCGTACTTGCAATGCAAGTATGCTGCTATACTCATTGGCTTGGCCTTCCTCACTCGGATGGCAAGGAACCGGTGCTCAGGCTTCGATCATTTCTTCATCTGAAGAACATGAACCGGCTTCAGACCCAGGGATCGATGTAGCCGCAAAATCTAGAAAGCTTCTGTCTCCAACCAGGTCTTTCACGCCTTGCCGAAGTGAGCCAGATCTCAGGCACGGTCCTAGGTTGGCTGCGTGTATGCTTGGTAATTTTCAAACACTTCACGTCTCGGCAAAGTCTCTCAGCGAGTGGGCTCTTCCAGATTCATCTTGCGCCACATGCCAGCAACCGGTTTTCCTCCAAGCCAGTTCAAGCCAGGTGCAACTCGGAGAAAAGTCCTTGAGTTTGATGCTTGCAGCAAACTATCCATGTCCCGGCTTATCCCTTTGGGACTAAGGATTCCTCAGCATTGCATGCCTCTGGCCTTGAATAAAATGCCCGCGAGAGCGTCTCAAACTCCGCCAATTTAAGAACCCCATCCCAATTTTTCCCGAGTATCTTGGTCGCCCTACATCCCGCAATCTAATCGAAACATTGAATACTTTCTTTACCCGGGGGCATAAGGTGTTCCGCACAGATTACCGCATCAGCTTACACTCGTGCAAATACATCAATGTCTAAACCAACCACGCTCCGCATATCTGCACCTTTCGATGCACGCCATGTAGGTGGTGTTAGTATACCGGGGGCTACGAATCCTCTCCGCGGGACAGGGCCAGCACCAGTTCCTTTGGAGCCAGACGAAACCCCGTCACATACGTTCGCAGCGACCGGCAACATTGAAGTACCCAGAAGATCAAATTCCATCGCGAGCTCTCTTAGCAAGCCTAGTCTACGCCTCAAAACTTCATTATCACTGTTGCGGGGACGGTCGCAAGGCAATTCACCCAGCCCGATGAGCGCACATCAGAACAAAAAGGAAGGAGAATCACCAATGGAATATACAAATTCGAGTCCCCATCACAGCAGCCCTGTTCAGAGCGTGAGGAAAGGGCTAAGTTCCTCGCGGCGATGGCAAAGAATCCACCGCGATGAGCCAACACCGGTGACCTCTATAATACCACCCACCACCAAAGCCGAAGTCAGGCCCCTTCATGCAGAGATGAGCACCCGTCCCCTTGCTCCTGTGCCCTCGCGAGTAGATCTTGCACCTCCACCCAAAGCAACTCCACACGAGTATCGTGTCCAGCCACTGTTAGAATCAACGCCTACTCCTCCCCCGAAGCCACCGAAGACTCAACCTGTTCGGCCCAGGCGCGCGGATTCAGGCACGGCTATCGATCTTGATGGTGTCTCTCCATCAGAGAGACCTCTTGGTTTCCAGCAAATCAGGGCGGTACCGAGCCTTGCTGAACGCATGGCGTTATACAAGAAGACGAGAGAATATTGGGCAACTGCGGATCACGGTTTGACCGACTGGGTGGAAAAAAGTAGACACCCCAGGAAGCTGCCTCTTTTTGCATAACGTGGGAGTTTCTTTCTATTCAACATTTCTGCGTAGCGGTCTTTTTCTTTTCATGGCTGCTGCAGGCTGCCTAGAGCCCGCGAATGATGTGGGCTTTTCTTTCATTTCTCACTTTTTTCTTTGGCGCATCCCGCTACTTTCTTTTAGAAACGACTCACGAACACGGCCATACAAGTCTGTAGACTACCTAGGTATACTTCTTCATTTTATAACCTTGTAATCTCAGCGCCGGCCGCATTTTCATTCCTTAGAAATAAAAGCTATTTTTAATTTTATGTTTTTCCAAATTGGGAATAAACAGATCTGTAACCTCAACATCACACAAATTCTCTCGCACATGTCTCATGCCCGAAAGTTTAGATTGATGGGAATTACAGATAGGCGGAACGTTATATCAAACATTTTACGCCAGATGCTTTAGAATATGTATAGAAGCTTTAGGATCGACGATAAGGTTCGCTCTATGAGGCGGGAAGGTAAGAGAACCACAAAGAAGGTTTGTGTCTCGGAACAATCGCATGAAGAGGCTAGAGCAGCGTAGCTTGTCTAGAACGTCTCAAGGATGCCCTGCAGATTTGAAAAGGAGTAAAACAAAATGAGGCTTACTCGTGTGAGGCTGAAGGGGTAAATGCTTAACTAAATAAGTACATAGGTACTTGCATAGGTACATACGGACGGTGCACAGAGATGGGAAAAGTTGATATCGCGTGCACATTGATTGCGAGTCAAAAATGGACATGACTGTCGTTAAGTAGGCATGCAGCATTATTCAGTACGAGTCGCGTGACGTCATGGTCATACGGAAAGTCTGTCTGTACACGACTTGAATGTACATGTGTATCTATCAGCCATCAGGCCCCCAGCTGAGGACGTTTTCTTTATGATTTTTTGTTTGTGTTGATACCGCCGGTAATGAGATTAATATTGCGACGACAGCCACCCAATTTTTAATCGACCGCTCTGCTGTCACTCTTCGCACTTCTACCTACCTAAGTAAACAAAGATCAATGATATTTTGCGTCAAGCTGGTTTTAAATCCAGAGCACTCTAGGCCTTGCGGCTATATTCCGCACTCGGTTAGTAATCTGATGATAAGTATTACTTGTACATGCCTGCTTGATCCGAGAATCTACAAGTAGAAGTAATATTGCTGCCAAGCGCCCAGAATAAGCACTGGCTGAAAGAGGGAGTATGACATCAAAAGTCGATGATATAAATCGTAGAGCCCAACCTGTAAAGCCAGTCTTTTCTATTCGACAATCTCACGGAGACACTATATTTCGACATGTCGCGCAGCGAAACAGTGACCGAGGTCGAAGCTATTCCGCTTTCCACACTGCAGCGACCGGCCAGCATCCACGCAAAAGATGGAGATAACGAGTCACCAGTCATTGATGATTCGATAAATACCATTTCTGCCAGGCCGACGGTGAACCCGTCAAAAACCACGTCAGCCATTGTTTTGACTACTGTTGTCTGTGTCACAATGATCAGTACGTTGCTCGCCGGTTTGGTTACTGTAGGTCTGCCCACAATGGCTGCCGATTTACAAATCCCACCAAGTCTTCTGCTATGGTAAGTATTCAATCCACAATTAGAACATTCCACGGGTATTGCCCCTCCACTCAATCTACTACAACGCTCCTGAAATACTGAACACGTAATTTCTGACTCACTGTAGGCCAATTTCAGTGTATGCGCTTGCATGCGGTTGCACACTCCTCTTGTTGGGTTCCATAGCAGATGTAGTAGGTAGCCGGCCAATGTATCTCACAGGCTGTGTTCTGCAGTCTGGATTTACTCTGGCTTGCGGTCTCGCACAAACTCCCACGCAAATGATCGTATTCCGTGCCTTGGCCGGTGTAGCTATCTCCTTCTGCCTTCCATCGGCGGTTAGCATCATTACGAGCACGTTTCCCGAAGGCAGAAGCAGGAACATTGCGTTCGCCTCCATGGGCGGCGGACAACCTATCGGCTTTTCGACTGGGTTGATCGTTGGTGGTGTCCTTACGAAGACTATTGGCTGGAGGTGGGGATTCCACATCGCTGCTATCGTGAACTCGGTTGTTTTCGTGATAGGTTTTTTCGGGCTGCCAAAGGTCGACAAACAACGAACGAATGTCTTCCAAAGGCTGCGAAAAGAAATTGATTGGGTCGGTATAGGTATTGGAAGTGTGTGCATAGCGCTTCTTTCATACTCTTACAGGTAAGTCACGGTATTTGAATATTTTTCGTTTCCCACTAACCTACCTTTGCCAGTCTCATAAGCGAAAGCCCTGATAGCATCAAAGAGCCAGTCACGTTAGCAACGTTGATAATCTCAGTCGCCCTCATCCCGGCATTTATATATTGGGTCGGCCGGCAAGAGAAATTGGGCAGACCAGCCGTCATGTATATGGTTTCTCTACGAATGGTCCCGTCATCACGTGATATGCGCGCTAGGGGTTATGTAAGTGCCCAGGTTCGAATTCCTATGTGAGCAGTACGCAAAACATCGCATTTTTATACATATACATGTATTCATTGGTAGGAGTAGAGAAGTAGTGTAATCACATAGAAATACATGCCTTATCACGTGTACATACACCCTCGTCGCCATCACCAATCCTTCCCATCTGATTCTCCACACATTCTCACACGATCAATTGATGACAGCCTTTTACTATGGTGCATAGGTCGACTTCGATTTGCGGTGAGACTCGTCTTTTTTGGAGCTGCGGCTGGCCAGCGTACGAAGAGGCGGGATCAATCGATGCGCTCATGTGGCGGACGGACTGGCAGAGTTATGGATCTGGTACTCGTGTATCGTGGATGTACGCACTTGTTGCTCGAGTCGGCCTCTCTGTCTGCTTCGGCGATGAGCACGATTGCTCGCTGGACATCCGCGTTGGTGAGAGTGTCTTGGTAATACTCTTTCCACGCCACGGCCCATTCTTTGAGAGTTTTCAGCGACCTGGCTGTGCTATCGCCCTAGTCGAAGGCAGTGACTTCGTCGATCAGCGTTCTCGCGCACTGCACGTAGATGCTGCAGACCCGGCGAAGGACATCTTCTGCTTTCCTGTGGGCGTTGTGGTCAGCCTGGGGCGGGCCAAAGGCGAGGAGTGGCTGCGCGTTCGATGGGTGAGACATGTCAATGCGGTGAAGAGTACAAAGGCAGCTCAAGGTCGTAGGAGGAGGTAACATTAAAACTCCATCGCCTGTACAACCAAGCCCCGCCTTCGACATGCCGCCCCCGCGAAGCCTCTTGAGCGAAAAACCCAGGCTGTCAGCCCGTCGCAGAACGCCCATCAACCCTCCTCCATCGTGCGTTCGCATTCCCCCTACATAACGAGGCTAACTTCGAGGCAGGGACCAAACCCAGCAAACTCCGCGCAAAACGAACCATCGATCGCCCTGCTGTCGCTTCTGCGTCGCCATCTCACTCTGCCTCGCGGTTTTTCTAGGCCTGCTCGTGGCTTCCCATGCGCCCTCCCCCAGCGGCATCGATGCGACCGTCAACCGTACCCTCCAAGCGGCCGACCCATCGTGGCTGCAGCGGAGGCGCAAACTATACGGCTCCGTCACACCCAACACCACCCTTCTCGAGCCGGCAGGCAGGAAGGCCGTACTGGACGCGCTTGACAGTTTACAGTCCATACCAGACCTAGAAGGGGAGCTCGTGCACCTGGTGGTGAGCAAGTTCATCCCTGCCGCCAAAAAGGCGTCCATCACCTGCTCCTGCAAGCAGATCCAGGCCCTCTATCCTCATTTTGAAGAGGTCGAAGAGCGGGCTAACACCCTAATCGAGTCTCTCAAGTACGTGCACCACAGCGTAGTAAAGATGGCTACAGCCTTTCAAGACGCCGCGATAAGCTACCGAACCGCCTCCTCCGCCCACCGCAAAACAAGGCAGAACATACGGACTAGGCAGTACACCGTGTACGACACCGCAGCCGAGTACAGGGCATTCGACGACTTGATCGAGGACTGCTACAGACACACCAATGCCACCTTTGATATAGAAGACATTGTAACCAGGAATATGCTCCAGTGGCGACGTTTTGAGACGTTCGTGAGCGACATATATTCGCACGTGCAGTACCTTATCCATGAAAAGCTGCATATGCCATCAGAGGTGGAGTGCATCATTCAGGATGAGGAGGTTCAAAATTTTTCAGAGGAATTGTGCAACCAGATCAAGGAAGCTAGCGGCATTTCCCTCAGCTCGTGCATATCAGAGGCTTACTGAGGGTACCGGGGCCGGTAAAATAGGGTTTTTTGTATGTAACAAAGCAATTCCAATATCTACAGCTTATACAAATAGGTGGTCGTCGCGCTAAGGGTGGGTACAGCACGATCAATCTTCAATGTCGCTGGTTTTGGTGCGCAGGTATCGTACAGTTCAGGTAGCTAATTACCTAAGATGCAGCTATGGGGTGATTCGTACGTGAAAAGGCGATCCTGATGTCCACAGCGATTGTTATCATGTGGCGGTGGTGCTAGAGCGAAAACCAACATCAATCAGAAATCAAAATCCGTCGTGCAACCACCCAATCATCCAAAACGGTTACAAACATCAGCATCACTCTTACCTATTCAATGCCCTATGGCTTGGTCCACAAGAATCATTGTTGGGTGGTGGTGGGCCTGTGGGTGGGTGGTTGTCGTTGCTTTCTGAAATTCTGATTTCTGATTTCCATAAGAGTAATGGGCAGCTTCATCAGCCACGATAATGATCCCATTTTTCACTCCCCCCCCTTTTATTTCACCGCTGCGGCGTTCAAGCTTTGGGAATCCGCCAAGTCCTTTTCTAACTTGACCACAAGCGCTCTCCCCGCCTCCAAGCCTTCCTGCTCTTCTATGTGACATTGCATCAACTCCTTCTCTAAATCTCTTCGCTCAATCTTCAGCCTCCTAATCTGCTCCAGAAGAGGTACCTTGGTCCTAGGCTTTGGTTTTTCTTTCTCATACTCCCATTTGCCATCCACGTATTTAAGGAAAATTGGAACGTAGCGGCCGTATTGTCCGCAATCTGACCACTCATAATTAGGGTCATCCTCCCTGCCTTTCAACTCGTCATCCTCTATTACTCCCTCCTGCTCCATGCTCTCCTTCTCCCTCCGGGCGACCTCTAGTTCTCTTTGGTCGAGCTCGGCGTGCTTCTGCGTACACTGTGCCTCTCTTTGGGCGAGCTCGGCTTGCTTCTTGGTAACCTCTCCCCCCCTCTGGTCAAGCTCTGCTTGCTTCTTTGCAAGCCGTGCCTCTCTTTGGGCTAAACCTGCTTCCTTCTCCACGACCTCTTTCCCCCTCTGGCCAAGCTCTGCGAACCGTGCCTCTCTTTGGGCCAGATCTGCTTCCTTCTCCGCGATCTCTTCCCCCCTCTGGCGAAGCTCAGCTTGCTTCTTTGTGAGCTGGGCCTCCCACTGGGAAAACTCTCCCACTTTCTCCTTCGTGAGCTGCGCCCCTCTCTGGGCCAGCTCTGCTTCCTTCTCCGCAATCTGCCCCTCCCTCCGGTCAAGCTCGGCTTCCCTCTCGGTGGACCGTGCCTCCCTCTGGGCAACCTCCTCCGCTCTCTTGCCTGCCCCACCCTGTCCTTGGTCCTCCGCTTCTCCGGTGCTACCCCCACACTCCTGGACCTCGGGGGTATCTTGGGCGGCCTTGACATCCCGAGGGCCAGGTTGGGTTCGTGAAGCCCCCAGCCAGCCTCTGACTACGTCGTAGGGCACGGTCATGGCGCAACAGAACCAGCGCCACTCACTGCATGTCTTCCTACCCAGACGTTAGCCACCAGCGAGAACGGATGCTGTTCAACTCACCCAGAGAAGATCTTCGCTAACGACCGAAGGCACCGAACCCCAATGCACCCCGCAAGGAAGAACCGCACCCATGACCTCGCTACTTTGTAGATCTCGATTCGGTGGTCACCAATCCGGTCGGCTTGGACGAGGTGGGAAATGAGGCGCAGCAGAAGCTCGTCAAAGAGTTTGGGCACCAGCCAGTTGAGCGCGATAGAAGAGATTTGCAGGACCAGAAGGGTAACGCGCACCAGGACCAGGAAGAGCGAGCGCAGGAGACTGATAGCCCTGGTGGCGAGGGCGGAGACCTTCTGTCTGAAGAAGCTGCCTACGTTGGAAATCCGACTTGCGAGAGGCATGGTTATCCCAACGGCGGTATCGTACAGGGCACGCGTCGGTGTACTTTGCTTGGTCGAAGCGCATTCGGGTATCTGTATCGCGAGCGTTCGAACAATCGTAGCAGCAAGAGGCACTCTAACGTGTGCGGTAATGCTGGCGGAGGTCGCTTTAGCAGCCTGCTTGCGTGTGACGTGTCCAAGTTAAGGAGACTGATGAAGGCGGAGAGACTGAGACATGCATCGCACCGCCCATCCACACCGAGACATGTCCCCGCGTCTGCAAACGCGGTTCCACGCCCAGGTAAACGTGCAGACATGTTTGCGCACTTAGGTAGCAGGGACATAGCGTCGACGCATACATATACAGCAAAGGTGCGGCTCCCCTGGGAACGATCACAATGCTCGACATCACTGAGCTCACGCACCTCATCTACACATTCGTCCCCCCATCAAGCAAACCCTAATCCAGAAAAGCCACGGTCCCAGACCAGAACCTCGGACGGCATGTCTTCACGCCGCGCGAGAAGGGGCTCCAACCACGGAAACCTCGCACAGATGTCCAACGACCTCTTCCAGATGCTAATAGCCATACTCAACGACAACGATTCCGTAGATGCCATCCTCAGACAGCCGCGCGATGCGCTAGACGACGCACAGAGAGAGCGACTCCAGATAGTATCGAAATATTTCATGGCCAGCTTGCCCAGCCGTCCACGAAAGAGGGCCAGAACCGCTGCGTCCAGCAGCCAACAGAACGCGAATGGCGACCGCCGCAACAGCGACAACGAGGGCGACACGGCGCCGAAGAATCAGCGATTCAAAGCGGTTCTGAGCTTAACTTCGCTGCAGGTGGCGCCGGAGATCTATCGTCATATGGAGGAGCACGGAACGGAAGTGCGCGCCTTTCTTGACATCGACTCAATCAGGCACGGGGCCGAAGACCAGGTCATTTTCCAACCAGGCGGCCACACTGACGCTCTCATCTACCATTATCGGTACACGAAGGAGCTGCAGGATAATATGCGGATGGGAAGGTTGCGGACGTTGATGCTCTACGTCCTATGGCACGACGTCGTAATGCTGGTGCGGCCAAACTGCTCCGGTAGCAGGATCGGGCATCTGATGATGACCGACATACAGCATATGCTCGGGGGCATCACCAGCACGCGCGAGGGGGTGGATCGATGGCCACGGCAGTATCCCATCGATGTGGCGACCGCGGACATCCACGGCTGGTGCAAGATGGGGGGCAAGCTCTCCATACTTGTGGACAGGTTCGGCATAGGCTGCATCTTCTTCCTGGACCAGGTCCTCAGCGACAACTTCCTCGCCAACAAGCTGTCATCTACGGGAAGGGAGCACGATGAGGGGATGGCACACCTGGTATCGGTCCTCCGCCTCCCAGATCTGATCCAGATAAGTCCAGGCGTCGTAGAGCTCGGGCAGAAAGTTCGCGAGTCCCTTATCGCGCCTTTCCGCGTTGCCGCAGGCCAGACCGTGAAGGGTTAAAGGGGCGTGTCTCTGGAGCGTAGATGATAGAGGGAGGGGGCCGGTGGCAGACTTGTTAGCTTTACTGCGTACTTGTAGATGGTTATTACTTATGTATTGCGGTGGCTCGATCACGTATTGCGGGAGGGGGAATGTTTGTTCATGTCATGTTAATTATGTACGTTAATCTTACGCGGCGCGCGTGGTGCGCAGAAGTGAATGTTCCCGTGAAAAACTGCCGACGACAGCGTTCTTGGTGGTTGGTGGCTATCTTCTCGTTGAGGCTTCGATCCCACTGTTTGATACGCTGCGTGATTAAATCGTATGGGTTAGTTATTTCCCCGGAACAAGAACGGTTTGCAAAGACTACCTTTCTCGCCATGATTATCGCGAAGCCACGACGGCGTAAAAGTCCAGGGATCAAGAACCTCCTCAAACCCGTCAATGACTAAGGGTTTCCCTCTAATAATAACGTGCAGGAGGACCAGTTTTTCAAACTAGTCTATGCCATTGTTCGCGATTATCTTATACGAAATTCGGTCAGCATATCGGAAGTTGTCGGTCGTTTCGACAAACGTGCGAACATCAAAGTCGGGCGGTATGGGCTCGAAGGAGGCCCTCGGCCGGGCTGCAGGCATTGCTGCAGACGTGTCGGGCGGTATGGGCTCGAAGGAGGCCCTCGGCAGGGCTGCAGGCATTGCTGTAGACGTTCAATAGCATGCGACGATGTTGAGGTAATGAGTTATTGGTCGGGCGCAAACGCGAGGGCTTCTTCGGTGGTGAGCCTCTTCGAGGGAGTACTAATCGATCAACGCTCTGAAATACACCCTGAAATAGCGTAGGACCCTGAGAGAGTGGTAATCAACTAACGCCCTAAATAGTACTCTCTCACACTCCGCGGATGATGGCTTTGGTGTTGATTGATGGGTTGAAATCGGTCCTCCTGGTAGCAGATTTTTCGTGCCACCCACCTACGATTGCGTCCTCGGTGGTGAGCCTCGTATTATTGCTACCTTCCTCATATTACTGTTAGCTTCAGCTCAAACGCCCTTTAAAATTATACGTTACCATTTCGTATCGCACAGGGCAAAATTTGGAGAAAACGTAACGTACAATACGCTGTACGATTCGCTGTTTGTTACGTTGTCGACGCTGCTTGTGGCGTCGTAGTCCAGGCACATTCGCAAAGGTAAATCAAACGTGCCCAACTGGAACGCCCTCGTGCGCACATGGCCTTCTTGTTGGGTGCCACTATGTTAGTTGGGGGCGCGAAGAAGTGAATGGCGATCGCCCTGTGTTATGCGCCCACAGGCCCGTATGGCCTTCTTTTTCGGTGCCATGTTGTTAAGTGGAAGCGCATGGAGCTGGAGGGCAATGGATCTGCTCGTCGTGGTGCTCTAAAGGAAGAGGCTGGTGATACCTCCTCCGCGGGATTCTTGGATGGGTGAGGTTGAAGGGATTGCTTCGAAAGGTGGTCCTCTCTTACCCACAACCGATCTTGAATATCCTGGTAGACAGTCTCTCGCCGAAAGGAATCTTTTTGTATCCACTCACTACCTGCTTTGGATTCTTCCATGATGATGAACAACGGACAGCGCGTGCACGTGTCTGTAGAGCCAGGCGTGGCTATCCCTGATATAGCCTCAATCACGGAAGATTTGCCGGTAGATTGCTCGCCTAGGGCAATGCGCTCAGGTAAGGGAAGGTCGGTAAGGGAAGGTCTTGTTGCAGCCCTAGGTCCTTCAGTTTGGTGCCTATCGAGATTGCCTCCTTCACCTCTTTGACCCGCTCGCCGTGAGTCTCTGCCGGGGTAACATTATTTTGCGTAGGTAGAGAAGGTACAATTAAATTAGGCAGAGCGGGGCCTCGAGAGCGGCGAGCGCTCGACCGCGTGACCATGATGAAGTGAGAGCGCGGTGGAGAATATGGTGAAGGGTGTGAGTAGAGGAGACAGAGGAGGCTGGAGTTGCGGGTAAGGCGGGCGGTCGAAGGCGCGGGCAATATGGAAGAAGCAGGCCGTTGCCTCGGAGAAAGACAGCAGCGGTAGCGGCGACGAGGGCGAAGAGAAGGACGAGGTCGAAGGCGAAGAGGAACGAGGTCGACGATAACGATAACAAAAAGCGACCAAGACAGCAGCAAATAGGTAGTGTCGATAGAAAGGGACAGGCAAAACTTAAAAGAGAGGAGAAAGGCGGAGGAGAGAAGGCGCCGGGCTGGAGGACGCCCTGGATGCTGTACAAAGTCTTGGCGTATGGAGGTGAGGTTATTCGTACGCGCGCTCTGATTGGTTGAACACACATCGTCAGTCGTGGTGAGACGGAGAGTAAGAGGGAGAGCACGGACCACATGAAATCCATTGTTCTTGTTCGTCATTGATGATATTTACGGATTGTAAAAAAGGAAGAATAAAATAAAAAGAAGAATAAACTCTCGTGTAGCAGTGGTATTGCTCACGATTATAAAAAAAATGTCACTGATAATTAATTACAGAAACATTAATCCCGCTATAGATCGTATTAATATACGGCAAAGATATTTTTGACTTTCCTGAAATAACCACAGGGCGGAAGAACTCGTGCGTAAGAACCCGCCATATATACGTTGCACGGTAAGTATTAATATCAATGATCAATGATATCAATTGATATCATTAATGGATATACTAGAAAAAAGTAATGCCGCCCACACAAAAGAAACTCTTATCTTAAACTATGTGATATTTGATTAAGGTAAGCTTCCCTTCAATTATTACATGCGTAAGGAGCGTAAGGTGACTATGCTCTTTTTAACTTGATATAATTAATTATTTACTACACACTGAACGCGGTTCGCTGATAAGATCTAATTTTGCTACTCAAATTTAATGTGTGCGAATTTGATTGCAGCAATATTTCTGCTCCAGCTACTTGGCCTAATCGGAAAAAGCACTTAAGATGTAAAGATAAGAGAAATAGTCTACTGTGGCCCTGCTTCCACCGCAGCAAACGTTCCATATATAATATCCTTTGGCCTCACCGCCCTATTTATGCCCCTTAGCGTCTCACAGATGTGTTGGGCTGCACCCTGCCATTGTAGTAAGCTTGAGTTCTGCTGACGACTTACTCCTAGCCGCTCTTGCAGACTTGTGACACGCCTTTGGAGGAGTGTAACGATTTCCTGTCCTTGCAGAGGCTGACTGTTACGGTTCCAGTCTAGTCCATTTATTTGTTTGAGCTGGTAGTTTATACGGGCTGCGATTTCGTCGTATTTTGTTGCAACCTCCGCTAAACTCTCGCTGACTTTCTCAGCCTCGCATGGGAACATAAGCACTGTGACTTGAGCTCCGGGAGCCAGCCGTTGGTAATTGAGCCACTCTCGTAGCAGCTCTTGCATGCTGCAGTCGGTCGGTTCGTCCAGTGTAGCGGAGAAAATGATGCGGTCAAATTGGACATGGCTGTCTAGCCACTCTTCCGCACCTTCATTCACGGTGAAGAAGCGCTTCCCTCGGAACATCGGGGACAGATGAACGAGCTTCCCCGGTCGGCTCAGCTCTCGAAGTAGTGCTGGGAGGCGCGACTTTTCCTCTGTCACCAGCAAAACGTTATGCCCAGCGGCGACGTCGGCAGCGAGGAGGGCAAGCTGGTACTCTTGCATTGTGAGAATATGTTGAATAAGGATGTGAGAATTGAAAATGAGTTGGTGCGGCGTGTGTAGTTGGTGAGGTGTGTGGAGTTGGTGAGTACTGTGTACCAAAAGTATATATCAGGATTATCGGGTTTTTATAATCAGGCTCATGATTTGTTTGCTTGCCGTGCGAGAGTCATGAGGATGGCGCCTAACGTCTTCCACCTGACGTCTCCTCAACCTGATGCCTCCAGCGTGGATATCTTGCGTCATGTGATAACTTGGAGCCTGCGATTGCCAACTTCCACCACCTTCGGCTGAGTTCATCAACGAGAGCGTGGAGGAGACAGCTGACACCGCTAAAACCTGGAAGATGGAAGTTGCACGAAACCGCCATCGTTTATACACACCATCGCAATCACTCCAACACAAACCCAAGGATTGCAGGCCCTTAGATACGTGGCATCTTAGGATGAATGCGAACCGATTGTTAGAGTCACGACGGGAGCTACAGCATACGTATCAGGCCAGCTTGAAGCTAATAGATGCTACTTATATTGATTCTCACCTACATGAGGGAGACGGGGCTCCTGTCGCATGGGACAGACCCGTTGAAAATTTAAAATGTTGACCAACTTAGTACACGCGCATACCAAACAAACGCAACCATTAGATAGAAATATATGTTGATATAAGAAAATTCCAAGCGTACAAGGCCGTTGCATGAGAGATCGAAGTTGATATGATGAAATCCAAGCGTACAAGGCCGTTACATGAGACATTGAAGTTGATGTGACAAACGTCCAACCGTACACGGCCGTTCCATGAGATATGTCTAATAACCAAAGAAATCTAACGTCCATCATTGATACATGCAAGGGTTCGAAGCGATGGTGGGCAAGTAATTCGCCGACGGATAGATGCCCTGCGTCGAGGAAGACGGTTACTCACGGTTCTGCGGTGGGAAACGTCAGACTTACGGATATCAAGTGATGATGGCGATCAACCTGCCCAAGCCCCGGAGGGTTGCCGTGACCGGCCACAGCAATGTGGCGATTACTCGATAGCTTATGAAGAAGAGAATGATCCTTAGCGCCATGATTGAAGTGGCGGCAACCTTTTCGTCCACAACCAAGGCCAGCAGCTTCTGGGCACTCAGCAGAAGACGGTGTAGCGCCTGTGCTACACCCACGCAGGTGGTGCCGGCATCCCAGAGGGCGAGGCTCGCACGCTGCAGAGTCTCTGCCATCGCAGAGAGCTCATCACTAATCACGACTGGCAGCTCCCCTTTGGCGGCATAGACCAAGTGACACACCTTCTAGACGGTTGTTAGAGGATAAATCAATGTTAAGCGTCTTGGGGACTAGTACCTCAAAGCCCACCCGCAGGACTTCCTGAGCTTCGTTACAGAAGAATTCCACTCCCGTTCTGATAGATCCGATGCTATCGGACAGAAGGGGATGAGCACGGACAAGACAGCTAAAAAAATCCGTTACTGCCTCCGTACCCACCATCAGCCATGCGTATATGTATTCCTGCCAATAGGCACATGCCAGAAGCGCTGCGATAACGGTGAACAGTCGAATGATGGAAGCCATGTTGAGTGTAGGCTCAATAGCGAGTGAGAGATGGAGATGGTTGGAGAGAAGGAGATGGTTGGAGAGAAGGAGATGGTTGGAAGAAGTGGATGGAGCAGTGGATAGAAGATGAGATTGACGGAGATGGGGGGAGCGGGCTTTTGTGTCTCCCATCCGGCGAACAAACACATCTCTCTAGCCCGCGGCAAGGTGCATACAGAGCAAAGACCCAATCATAAACAGACAATACACACCGCTTGTCACGCGGGGACCAATTCACCTGAAAACCATCTCAGTTTGCGGCATTTGATGGCAAAGCGTCCCGAGACAGCACCCCAACATCTTCTTTGTGGTAGGGATCCGGCCCAAAGCTTCTTCATTTCTGCTTGCATTAAATCGTTTGCTTTGTTTGATATTATCTCCACGAAGAATCAAGTCTATTCGTTGCAATAATCGGCAGTTCCCTGATGACCAGATCAGCGTTTTTCCGTGCACTGTAGATAAAGCAGAACAGCCCTTATGTGCATAGGCATATTCTCCTGAGTCCTCGATAGCCAAAGCATATGCGAACTATGTTGCTGAGCGAAGGGTTCATATTCCCAAGTTTGGTTTTTTAATCTGCGCAGGTGTGGCACTATGGTATGTGTGTGCATGTATGGGTGTGTATTGAGGAGGTCTCTAGCTATCTGCCCAGTGCTATGTGTGCCATCCACTGCCAAAGGGCTAGTCCCTATTGGGCTAGACCCACCTGATATCCGTGATATCCTCACAGCAGGCCTGACTGAAGGCTGAGATAGTAGAGGCCCGCGCTTGAACGCCAATTCCCATCACTAAACAACTAATTCTTGATGTACATGGATTCTCATAGCAAATACTGGACGAGACTAGCATTTTGTGGGACATGGGTGGGTAGAAGGAGTGTTGAGTCTCAGCTTACTCGCGCATTTGATTTTGGCTGCAAACTGGCAAAGACATCATTGATGTCTAGGCTGGGATTGCTCGGACGAATATGAGAGACACGAGTTGCTGTCCGATATCTTGTACGATATTAATCAGGGGGCGACTTAAATTAAAACTACCAGCAAACCCACCGCTTCAGCTTCAAGTTTACTTTAATTCTACCGACGTTCAGCGATCTAACGTGAACCTAGCACCTTAGCCCCCACGCCATGCAGCCTTCGTGAGTAACCTTTCTCGGTAGCCCATTGATGTGCGCTAACGTCTTTACCCCAGCAACCAGAATGTTATGTCCAACAACCAGAATCCCATCGCCAGCAACCAGAATCCCATCGCCAGCAACCAGAATCCCATCGCCAGCAACCAGAATCCCATCGCCAGCAACCAGAATCCCATCGCCAGCAACCAGAATCCCATCTCCAACGACCAGGATACCATCACCAGCAAGCAATCACCCACGATCGAGCCGCGTGATCCACAATGCGAAGATACCAAGAGAACCGACGCGCAGCCGGAAGAGCAGCAGCTACCTGGCTATAAGCTCACAAGTTTATGGCCGGAAGAGCAGCACCCATCTGGCTATAAGCGCAAAAATTCATGGCCGGACACGGCGCGGTCACTGATACTAAGGGCAGAGGAAGCATACGATCTGAAGCGGGCACTGGATCAAGAGAGGATCGCAGCGCTCCAAGCTGAAGTCCTCTCCGCACGCTCAGGCCTGGAGGCTGCCATCTACAAAGCAACCAACCCCCGTATTCGGGTGATGTTGCGCGTCGTCAACGCGAAGCCCTCTCATACCTCGAGACCCGTGGTTCCCGACTGCACACTGACCGTCGGCAAAGGGCATCAAATCACCCTGGGGAATCTTCCGGCTACGGCGCAAAAGTCAAGCGAAACCTTCCAATTCGACTACGTGTTCGACAAAGAATCGACAAACCCCGAGGTGTACGTCGCCGCTCGCTACCTCGTTGGAACCGTGCTCCAAGGCTTCAACGCCAGCATCTTCTCCGATGGACACAGCGGGAGCGGTAAATCCTGCACCATGCTCGCTTCGGACAACTCCATCGCTTACTTGGCCGGCTCCCAGCTGCTTGCGCGAGATAAGGTGGCCACCATCTCGATCTCCTGCTTAGAGCTGTACCAGCGTGGAGCCAAAACGCCCATTACAGCCCCAGAAGCCTTCCTCGCCACCCACCAAATTGTGCCGGAGTCTGGATCCGATGGGGACAGCTACGTCGTGTCCAACGAGCGTGCCCTCCGGGCACTGCTCCAGCACATAGTCCTATCCCGAAAGCAGCGCGAGACGACTCACAACCGCACGTCTTCTAGGAGTCACGTCTTGATCAGCATATCCGCACAAGCATCTAGCAATACAGGCAATAAGCGGTTCGGCAAACTCTACCTCGTCGACCTGGCAGGCGCCGAGAAGGGCGACGACGCCAACGACACGGCGGAGACCACCAACATCAACAAAAGCCGCACTTCGGTCATCACCCTCCTTCAGAGCCTGCGGATGGGCACCCACATGAACTTCAGGGACAGCCCCACCACCGCCGCCCTCCGAGAAATTTTCACTTCCTCGCCCACACCCCCCCATGCCAGCACCCTGTACTTGGCGCACGTGAACACATGGCACGACAGGAACAGCACGAAGGCGACACTCGAGAGAGCCAGCAACCTCAGAAGCTGTGAGAGGTCCTCGAAAGCCTAGGAAATGGAGGGGAGCAATAGGTTGTGACGGCCTGTTTTCTGCGCGCATTACATGTAACATTGAACATACATCAGCACGTGATCGGCCAAACCCCGGAAGGAAAAAAGCTACATGATTTGATATGCCTTTTGTTTTGCGGCATAGTAGAAAAAACCTCCTACTGTATATTTTTTTGTCAAAGCGGCGTGAGTGTATGTGATTACCTTCTTTACCATTTGAAAGGGATACGATTTTCCACATCAATACCATCAATGATGTGAAATTCCTTCTCCAGCCCCTAACTTGTATCCAGCACTGATTCTTCAAATGTTAGATACATCAAATCACCTTAGCAAACAGGCCTAATTTGTAAAGCGCGCTTCATTTATAACTACATAGTACTCCATTACGCCATCTACACCCCACAGCAACTTCACGCGTCTCGTCCATTCCAACCGCCTACAGTTCGGTCCGATTCCGCTGATTCCAATCGCGCCGATGTGCCGCACAGCAGAAAAACATATCTTCGCCCCCTTTGGAGACGCAAAACCTCTTGCAAGGTCGCCCGTTCACCATCCCCCCGCAGTGGAGAGTTGTGATGGGTTGGGGATTGTCGAACGGTGGCTCCGTGCTCCCGTCCGGCTCCTCCACCTTCCACCCTCCCTCACCGCGGGTCGATGCCCCTTTGACATGTGGAACTGGATGCAGCTTATCGTAAGTATACACGATTTTAAGGAGAATGTTGTGCGGGATGCAAAGGAAGCGCATCCACATGTTGTGCGCGATCGCAAGCGCCGCCCGTGTCAACTCGCCAACGACGACGCGTGCCCGGCTGTTGATGACGGCAATAAATATGGAGTCGGCGCACTTCAGCATCAAGACGACGATGGCAATCCCAAGCTCGCCCGATCGCTTCACCCCTAGGACGATCCTTCGATGCGCAGGCTCGGGTATCATCGCGAACATCGCGACGGCTGCCACGATGATGCACACAGCGAGGCTCATTTGTATGCCGTTTATTGAAAGAGGCGAAGCGGTTGTTTATTGAAGGAGGCGAAGCGGTTGTTTATTGAAGGAGGCGAAGCGGTTGTTTATTGAAGGAGGCGAAGCGGTTGTTTATTAGACGGGGCGAAGAGGTTGTTTATCAGACGGGGCGAAGAGGGTGTTTGTGGACGAGGCGAAGAGGTTGTTTGTGGACGAGGCTGCAGAGTAGAGATCTGCCTGGAGGACGTTTTAAATACATCGACCTTCCCTTCCATCAACCACTTCTCCTCTCCGACGTTGACTTTATCCTTTCCACCACGACTCTTGCCCAAGCGCAGCCACCCTAGCCACATGAGGACGCGAAGTCAGGCGAAGCGGGAAGCAGGGCTTCCCGCCCCTCCCGTGAAGTTGGAAGTTGGAACGGTAAGCCTTGTTGGTCTCCGCTGCCCATAATCATTGCTAATCAGATGCGATGCAGGACCGGGAGGGGCAGCCACATCTATTGGCGGCGGTCTCGGAGTGGGTTGAGCACAGTCGGCGTTCGGCGCAGCAGCCACGCGTTCTCTGGCTGCGCGATGAGGACGGCCAGTGGAACGTCCAAAACATAATCGTCAATTCGCTGTTCGTGGGGTTGGTCTGTCCTATCCTTTTCTGGGCCTCGAACGCGTCGTACCTGTTCATCTTTGAGTGGATGATAGAGACTTGTCTCATCTCGGATTCCTGGATAGAGGTGATCAAGGTCGCCAGGTCTCTCCTCTATTGGGTAGGGTTTATGATCGTCTGCGCCTACGTCTACTCTGTTTTCCACAGGGGGCAGCCAACTACGAGGTGAGTTCTGATGGACGAATGCGTGTATCATGGTAGGTGGCTAACGTGCGATGGGACAAGTAGTTGATGCGACCACGCTGGAAACTCTCTCCTTTTCAGCGTTGGCTTCTTCCTCTATTCCATTTCTTTGCGCAATCGCTGCTCAAGGGTGCGAAGTAATCAAGGTGACCTCCCGCACAGCCGTGGCAGCCTGCTTCTGGTGCGGTCTTGACGCAAGACCTAGAACAGTGTGGTTGCTGGTTCGCAAAGCCTTGGGTTTTGGGGTGCTGAGCTATGCGTTGGAGAGGACGAGCCCGCGATAATGAATCGATACACGGATATCGTTTGAGAGCCCACCACCGAATGTGAATCGATACACGTATATCGTTTGAGAGGCTCACGCGCAGGTGCAGAAGGTGTTGAGTGAGTGTATGAGGAGGGAAAGGGAGGAGGAGGGTGCGTCTAATCATGTTTACGTGCAAGATCATTGCCTGACATTAATTTTGAGATCACGGGTGATAAATGTTGGAGCGGATTGTTGGAGAAGGCTTCGTATGTATTTGATATTGCGCTATATATATACAAATATTTTTACATGCGCAATATTAGATTGTGTAATAGGTTGGGAGTCCGTGTGACTTGGGCCCTGCATCGATCCATCGGGATCAGCAGCCTCTGCGAGCTGGGCGAGGAGGGGTTTATTAGTGTTCTTGGGTGTCGAGCCAGCATTGTACGATTCCCTTGCAAGACTTGCAAGCCTCTCCTGATATTCATTGTAGTTGGCAGAGAATTGAGCCGAAGCCTGACCAGGTGTCTACAGTATACGTTAGTTACTAAGCTCTATGTTAAATGTTTTATATAATTAGATTTTATACCTTTAGTCGGCAAGGGCATCATCTAAGGCTCGCTGCATTTGAGGGTCTGCAGCTGCAACTGCTCTTGCTGACTGCTCCGCCTGTTGAAGAAGGCGCTGAAACGCGCGCTGCTGCTGGCGGCGCGATTGGCGCACGTTGTGGCCCCGAAATGTCCTAAATCTATATAAGTAGGTGGTCAAAATATACAATACTATGTATATGTACGTACTTTTTTGACCGGGTTTTACCTCCCGGGAGGCTTCTTGCGGCACTGAAGAAAGCTTCAAAAGAAGCCGGCATCTTTGTTGTTGTAGTTGTTGCTGTTGCTGTTGCGGTGGTGTGGGAGAGCTTGGGGAGAATGTCGGAGAGGAGGGACGAGGTTTTGCTCGAGGGCGAGGCGTTGTGTTCGCAGAGGACCTTGGTATTGTGGTGATTGTTTGTTGTAAAGGTCTAAAGAGTCTGTAAAGCAGGCGAGATTATATTTATACTTATATAAATCTACAGTTAAACGGTGAATGTGATGGTGAGAGCAGTGAGCGTGATAGTGAACACGAGTGAGCATAAGAGTGAACATGAAAGTGAACATGAAAGTGAACACCAAACAACTTATTATTACACGTCAAATAAAAGAATTGGTAGTCGTAGTAGAGCTTTAGATGTGTATGTATGTAAATCATAGAACTGATGCCAGCGTATCGCACCACTACTACCGCATGAATGGATTGTTACTATTAATGATTTACGATGTCTTGTCTTCACAATACTACTAAAATACATAGTGCTTCTTAGCTATAAGAAACTACCCTTAATGTATTCCTTGCTTTATCGCGATTCGTTTTAATGTGTAATTACATTAATGCCTACAGCGATTATCTTTTGATCAATAATTGCAACTATTTGCAACACTAATTAATAAATCTTAAGTGCGATTAAAAATGACACTAGAACTCCCATAATCACGTACCTTACTTGATTTAATTCTATGTAGCTTTCCAACCTAGGCATGAAAAGAAGAAATATTATCGTGAAGAAATCGAATTGCCTGCGGTATCAACATAGAAAAATAATTACAAAGACGTTCTCGGCGGCGGAGTGCATAGCTAAATAGTTAGCACGTGATAAAGCTAACGTAAGGAGGTTAGCGTGTGGTAGTGATGCCTATACATCATTGATGTGTATGTATGTACATCAATAGCATCAATTGTATAAATATACACCCCCCAAAGATTTGCTCCTTCTAGACGTCCACAGCCTAGAAGTTTCAATCTACAATACCTCTCGTCTGCATGAAAAACGGAGAAATGAAAAATTAATATTAAAAAATTGCCATTTTACGAATAAAAGGATACTTTTTAGATTATTGATGTTGTCAAGGCGTTGATGCGAGACTAAGTCAACCAACCTCCGCATCTGTCTTCGCCCCACGACGAGGTAGCGTTCTTGTGTCGATTCTCATCGTTTGCCACGCGTGTACCGCGCGCCTCTTTTGGAGCTGGGGCCGCTCGCGTTGTCCTTCACGACCTCCACCGTGCCTAAGGGGGTGCCATCGTGCCATGGGGGAGGGCGGGGAAGGATTCTGTGGAGCTCTTCCGCCGTCATGGTCGCGGTTGGGCGGCTGCACAGCTCTAGGATCCGTGAATACAGACTCTCGACGTCATTGCATCGGTAGGGCTCCAGATGGCGGTGGTCGCCATCCCAGGCTGCGCGTAGACCGGGGAGGCGGCCGTCTGCCTTGGACTTCAACCTGAGCGCCTCCACCGCCTCGGTTGAGGGGACGACGTAAAATGATTCGATCTGCAGGATGATCAGCGACGGTCGGGGAGTCATATATAGAGGGACGTTCTTGTGTCTAGCGTACTGGATAGAGTGGAGTGGGGTGTTACCGAGCGGTGGATTCATCAGTGCATTGCTTACGAGGTAGCGCGCCCGTTGGGGGGTAGCGGCGAATCGCTCTCGGCTGTTCCCGGCCCAGGCGTAATCCATGTAGACAAGGTTGGGATAGAGAGGCCTTAATCCAACGTCAGCCGTGCTCCGCTTTCCCATCGTGAGTGCTTACCCAGGGGCTGGTGGGTTCCTGCCCTTCCCCGCGAATCTGCTGTTGGTTTCCCTGCTTGGGAGGTGGAGGAAGAAACCGCGACCTTGGCTGGCGGCCACCTCGTTGAGCGCCATGGCCGTGGTCACATTGGCTCCCAGCTTGAGCCAGGACGTCCCATCGCGGCTCTTGTCGTTGACTTCAGTCCCAACTTGCTCGCCATAGGTGTCTTTGCGAAACTCGTACTCCAAAGGCAAGGTGCGGAGTAACAGCTTGGCCTCCGTTTTCCCCGCAGGTGGTGGTGTGGCCATCGATTGATTTGTCGAAGTGTATCGCTGTTGAGGATGTGGAGATGGGAATGGGAATGGGAAATTGTATATGGGGCCAGGAATGTGGAGATGGGTCGGGGAATTTGGGAGTTTGGGAGTTTGGGAATTTGGAGTGTGTGTAAGGATTGTCGCGTGATGGTTAATTATGTGAGGGCCCTCTGCCTTTGGTTGGGCCTTCTTTTCTCGATTTTCTTTATTCCACGCCTTTCTTAAAAATGGAAGGACGGGCTGTGGACGCTAAAAAACGCGATGTGGTACTTGTGTAACCGTCAAGATTGTCAACACTCAATATTGTCAACACTCAATATTGTCAACACTCAAGATTGTCAACACTCAATTGTCAACACTTAATTGTCAACACTCAAGATTGTCAACACTCAAGATTGTCAACACTCAAAATTGTCAACACTCAAGACCACCACAATGGCTGCCACCGACGATGCCGAGTCACTGATTCAACGGATGCGCGAACTTGCGGATCGAGAGTCCCCCGACCGAAGCTCGAGGCTCCAGGTCCTCTGCAAGGAGGCCTGGACGTTGCTCCAGCGCGACGAACACGGATCCCTCGTCCCGGCGTTTCTCCACCTCTTGCAGGACCCGGACGACCTCAGCCTCGCCAGCCTCGTTCTCCCGCACCTCAGGCCGGGCGCCGAACCCCCCCAACACCCTCGGCAGCGGGAGGTCGTTGAAGGTACTCTGAATGCCACCACAGCCCTAGGAAACATCCTCAAGCGCACGCAAGCCTACTACGACCGCAAGAACCCGCTCTACGCCGCCGAGAAGCGCATCCTCCAAGATGCAGAGATGTACCGGGCGAGCCTCCTTCTGTGCAACAGCGGCTTTCTGACCCCCGAAGAAAGTGACTTGGTGAGAAAGTGGATCGACGATTGCCCGATCAAGGCTGGGACTCGGGAGTGAGTAGCTTGCGTGTAAGGTCCGGTACCTGGCTCTGACGCACGCAGGACGGATAGCATTCCACTCCGTTAGCGGCCACGGCATCCTGCGCAGAATACATGCGGAGGAGGGGGGGTCATATCGAAAGGCTGTCGCATCGTGTGCGGGTGGGGGATATTTTCGTCCGTATTGGCTACCGCAGCGGCTGGTGGAGGATTGTGCAAATGCCGAGATCAAGCCAGGTAACAAGGAAAGTACTTGGGAGAGGTCGGAGGTGCTCTATGTTCGTGCCCTTGTCGCTTTCGTGCATGCACATTTAATCCAACCACATGTATGTACGCGGTCGCTTGCACCCACCACATGACGCTGGAAATGACTACACCTTCTCCCTGTTTGCTACAGCCCCGCCCGAACGATACAAACACCTCCCACTCGTATAAAGGCCCTACTTCTCAGGACTTTCCTCGCCACCAAAGTCGTACCGTTGCGCAGCTTTCGCCCGTTCAAACGCAAGCAACCACAAAATGAGCATGTTTGAGAGGTTGTCACCCACTGCGACCGATGGAGATGCCGATCAAGACGACTCACCCTATCAACTCGACTCACCCGACCAGGACTCACCCGATCAGGACGCCTCGCAGCCGGAATCGCCACGCCGCAAACGTCGACGATCCTCAAACACACCCGATCCCCGGGATGACGAAGGACGTGAAGCCATTACCGCACACAGGCCGCGTCGAAAATACAACTACGAGGAGATGGTCGCGAAGGTCAGGCAGATGCATGATGAGGTTCCGTGGCTCAACACGGCGTCCACGCGCCCCCCCTCTCCACCTCCAGATCCCGCCTACGTCGCCGCTATGATACGTATGTGCCCCTACGACATGCTTCGGGAGGCGGTCGTAGAGTGGTGCAGGAATTCGCCTCTAACGTCAAAGGGTCTCAAACGCATTATACATCGGATGGCGGGGGAAAACGCTGAGAAGCGGAGGAGGGAGCCACAGCAGGCAGCGGAGGAGGACGAAGAGTTAGTGTAGGTGTCATCGTTATGGAGCTGTGTGGAACTGTTGTTAGCATACTATCTCTACATAAATACAGATAGAGGGAGGTAGAGATCGTTGCACACATGTATAGGTGCCGCTGATGGAGGAGAAGTGGATTGGTTGAGTGATGGAGCAGTAGCAGAAGGCGGTAGAGTAAACTTTTCCTGTGTTAATACCGATAGTACTTTATTATCGTCGCAAAGCAATCAATGTGCCTACGGTATTCTTACATCTTGATACATCGGGATAAAAAACCGCGAGATAAGTAAGCACCTTCATTATACGGGATATAGAAATTGCTCTAGTTACCGTAGGATTTCGAATACATCGCCGTCGCCTTGGGCAGTAAACAGAGTAAGCCTGGTGTGTGCTACTACCATATACATACATATGTGATTTATTGGTTTTACGCACGAAATATTCATTCTTTTGGCCTAATTTTGGCAGATTCAATAATATTTAGTTAATATACCGTAGAGATTCGCAGTTAACGAGCATCCCTTGCACATCAGAATCTGCCTTGCACTAAGATTAACAATAATTAGTATTTGCTACTTATAAGCTTAAGAATAAGCTACTATTTAATCTTTTTCCTCTATTTCTAATTGACTGGATATTCTTCGGGGGAACATGTTCACTGCACGTGTTAATCTTAGTGCGAGACAGATTCTAACAGTGCAAGGGATAGCTGATGCACTTACCAAATGAGGTATAGTAGTACGCTAGCCTATTATAATTTATGCTAACTTGAGAGGGCTAGTAAACAGCACTTAGCGTGTTGCTTATTTTGTCGCATGGGCATCTCCAATAACGTTGACGCTCTCTGTACCCAACTTAACAACTATAATATGGAGTAGAATAAGAATAATCATGCCCGTAAAATTATCTAGAAAAATACATCCAAGTTGATAATAAGATCTATAGTGTAAAGAAATATCTATTCTAGTAACGTTCAAAAATCTAACCGCGCGAGCCTTATATGTATTAGGCTGGTCGCCAAGAGCGACGGAACCCTACATATGTACATGTCGACTCGAAATTCTGTCCCATTCCCACAACACCCTCCCCAAGTGCACGTCTACTTAATTTCCTCCGCCTCCACACCCCTCGACTCGACATCAAAGTCGAGCCAAACACTCGCTAACGTCAACATGGCCTTCATTGCTCTGCCCAGCTCTCTGTACCACTCTTCCATCATCTGATGATTCACGTCGTCGCTGTCGTAATACCAGAGGTGGCCCCTCGCCACCAACACCAGCTTTTTCAGCTTCATGTGTTCCAGAAGCTGGAGTCGGTGGGACTTAATGAATTCGTCCGCCGCATGCAACACGGGCCCGTCGACTTCCTGGTGGCCAGTGGAACTCACGGCATGGGGAGCGAAAATGCCCAAGGTGAGTTCCCGAAGCCCCTTGCACTTGCTCACGATTTCCATCGCGAGTGGGCTAACGCGGAAACGCGAAGAGGCCGAAAATCCCGAGAAGGTCAACCTCCTGACGTTGGCGTACCCGTCTGGCAGGGAGCTGAGGAACCTCTCGAACCAGGCTTCCTCGACACCGTCATCCGCGAGGTTGAGCATCGCGGCGAGGAAGACGAAGTTCGCCCCGCGAAGGAAGGCCCTAGACACCTCCACCCTGTATCGCTCGTCGATGGCGCAGATGGCGGGGAGGAAGGATGGTCGGACCGCCGACAAGCCGAACAACCCCTGCATCACGGGCACATCCTGAGGCTCCTGGAGGAACTTGCGGCACCTTATATCGGGAAGCACACTATCTTCGCGCGCCTGGGAGAAGTGGTCGTCCACCACGCGATCCCACACCATCCCCCGCACCTCAGAAGGCAGTTTGGATTCCATAACCGACGCCGGGCCGTGTGGAGTCAGCGCTAGCTCAATGGTACGTATCAGGTGGTCCCTATGGATGGTCGTCACTTTCGAGAAGAACTTCAACGGTTGCGGCTGTAGGAGGAGCTGCCGGAAGTGCAGGAGCGCCTCCGAAGCGTGAGGGTTGGGGTGCTGGACGGCCCTGGTATCTGGGCGCTGTTTCTCCGCGGATCCTTTGCCGGCCTCTCCGTTTGGAACTTGCGACATCTCGCCTGTGCGTGGTGAGTGTTGGATAGACACGAAGGCGCGGGCGGGTAACATACCTTGTGATCGTGGGTGGAAAGAACGAACGGTTGCTTTGCGGGGTTTGAGGGATCGTAAGCTGCGAGCGACTTGTACACGAGTGAGGGGTGCCAATCGAAGAAATACACGGGGAGTGAGTACACGCATGTTTGCTACGAGCCGCTAAACTTGTCACCAAAACCACGGTCTCGATCACTGTCTCACGTTTCTTTGACAGCGGAGCCATTAGGCGCAGGAAACTCCGACGCAGCAAGCGATATGCTGGATCTATTTTGCGCTGTAGGACTCTGCCGTGTGGCTATGTTTGCGCGGGTATCTTCTGTGCTTTACTCTGGTGGATGCACTACTGAAGCCTGCCGCCGCCCCATGCGCTGAGATGTTAACGTCCTCCGCCATACAATCGCGTGAAGACCAGGACGGGACATAGTGACCGTGAGCTGGAGTTTTCACGCACTGGCGATTGACGGTTCCGACCTCAGTTTCTGTTTCCTTCAGTGCCGGTTACTTTGCGCAGAGTTTGGTGATTTGGTTTGCTGTTAAATCAATCTGACCACACGTGTCAACTATATAGTCCGACTTCTTGCCCGCTAGGCATGACCGCCTTAGCAGCGCTTGCTGACAGAAAGATGACTCCAGACGATGTGGAGTTGACACACGTCAAAAATCACGCTTCCCCGTCCACCTTTGCCACCCTCTTCCCCAAATCAGCCAAAGCTAGCGAGGTCGTAAGGCAGCGCCACAACCTCCAGCACGTTGCGCTGTGCGAGGACTGCCCAGCGTTCCCAAAACCACCGTCTGCAATAAGCATAAACCACCACGCCATGCTTGGCTCCAGCTGCTTTTCGTTTGGTTCCTCTCGGACGAACGACATCGTCATCCCTGCTTCGGATGGCGTGTGCCCCCAGGAGTTTCTCCTTCTCTTTGATCTAGAACCGTCGCTCAATATCAAGAACACTTCTCTGCGCCCAATGAAAGTACAGTGCCTGATCGCGGGCCGTGAGTATCAGATAGCACAGGGGGAGTGCGTGTTCCCCGAGACAAAGCCGTATCAACATTGGGGCACCGGTCGGTGGCGTTCCAAGACCTTGAGCCCCCGCTGACCACCGATGTTGAAATCTGAATTGAGCTAACTTGCACCCGCAAACCCAGGCAAGCCCCTGTGTCAGCCTCCATGGTGATTCACTTTGGTCCCGGTCACTGCTTTCGCTTCTGGCTGTGCACCCCGCGCAAATCGGAGGGACGCCTCCAGCTCCAGGAGCTCCATCTATCCACGTACCTTCAGTCTATCCCGGCCGAGCGTGGTCGCGGTCGCAGGCACAAGAGGCAGCGGAACAGCGAAATCACGGCGACCAGCGATCAGACGACCAAGCGACGTCGGAGCAGCGAAGTTCTTAAGGGAGAGGGAAAGCAACCGACCGATCCACATGGAGGGCTGTTTCCGCCGCGTCGCACTTGCAGCTCGCCCGTTTCGCTCCGACGACAACGACGACGCGATACATTGACTGCCACAGGACGATCAATAGCACAAAGATGACGAAGCAATAAGGAAGAGGGCGGTGACGGGATAGGACGGAAAGGAATCTAGAGAAGTGTCTGTGCTTGTTGCGACTTGTCATGTACCTGTCACATTAAATAATTACTTTGTGGGCAACCCTTTTTATATGGGAAAATCAGCTAAATTATCCCCCCCATCATGTGTCTGCTTCACTAACCCCAAATGAACATTTATGTAGGTAGATAAATTGTATGTCGTCATTTTTGGATTTTAGGTGGCCCGCCTTTTTGGTCTTGTACTCGTATTTTGGATAATCCTTTTTATTTGGGTCTGACACCTATCAATGTCACTTGAATTAAATAAAAACAAATCGTATGTAACAAAAGGAGAGAGAGAGGAAGGAGGAGGAGGAGAAGGGCAAGAAATGATTGTACTATATTTTGTATTATGATGTGTCTTCTCTTTGCCCACCAACACCCTCCAACTAACACCCTCTTAACTAACACTCTCCGTTGAAGACTAACGCTCTCCGTTGAAGGCTCCGTCGAAATGCCCATGCAACGCTCCTTCTAAAAGTCTATACAACGCTCCTTCCTCGCGCAGGATATTTGTATATAAATTGCAAATACAACTCTACTTTTATCACGATTCAAACCAAGATACGAAAAAAGGCTTGCTGCCTTTTATGTGAGCAAAGCTCACATAACAATTTAAACCTTAGCACTTACGCAAGGTACATGCTGAGCAAGCCCCGATTAGGTCCCTTTACAACGTATAGAGTATTTTGGTGGTGATGCAAATATCGGAAATAGCGCCTTAGCATGTCAACTACTTTTGGAGTCAAACTCCAACTCCACCAAAAGAAGTTTGATTTACGATATATAAAATAAAAAAGGCTTTATATTGATTATCTACTATGGGAGACGTTCAACCACGCCATCAAATGGGGTGATATTAGGCTACTTAACCTCACATTTGTGTAATAGGTAGCTTGCTGGACGTTATTTATATTGATATATATACACTGAATTCTATTGCGTGTAGATGTGTAGATCAATCATTGCAATATACATATATTATATATGTGATTTATTAGATTTACACATGAAATATTTATTCTGTTCAGTTCATATATTCGACGCCTAGTACTGTAGTTACTATTTCGTGTGGTAGGTGGTCCGTGCTCTCACTCTCACTCTCACTCTCACTATCACGACATTTTACAATAACCTCATGTTCACCGTCGTACAAACGCCAAGACTTTGTATAGTATAAAAGGCGTACCCCTCCCCCACGCTCCTCTCTCCTCCTCCTCTCTCCTCCTCCTCTCTCCTCCTCTCTCTTGACTATACGTTTTGACTCTGCCTTTTCGACTACATCTTGGACTCTGCCTTTTGACTACACCTTTGGACTCTGCCTTTTGACTACACTCTTAAACTTTGCCTTATTTGCCGTCCCTTTTGTCTGCCTTCCTCGACACCGCCTTCTTCGCCACCACCTTCCTCGACACCGCCACTTTCGTCCACATCCAAGACGACGTCTTGGGTTATACAGCTAAGTTGATTGGAGTTATCTTTCTTTTTGTACTGGGTTACAGTGTCTACAGGTTACCTACGCCTCTGCCTCTTGTCTCCGACTTATTCTCTCTGTCTCCGATCGTCTACGTCTCTACCTTCGTACTCCTCTGTACCCGCGTCTCCTCTCGTCGAAATCGTCCGCGTCTCTGGCTCGCCCTCCGATCCCTTTGTGTCTCCTCTTTATACGAACTGCCTACATCTGCGCTTGCCCATGACACTGTCCTGGGTTGGCAAGCTAAGTTGATCCCTCTTTTGGACTATTGACTGCACAGTGTCTCTCTTTTTGTTTCGTTTGGTGTCGTCGTGGGGTATCCAGCTAAGTATCCCTCTCTTTGGACTCTTGAATACACGCTGTCTATCCACAGGTTACCTCCCCCACGTCTTCAACGAATATAGCTCTTACTCCCTCCGATACCCGTTTACTATATGGCCTAGCTGCAGTGCCGGCCACACCGATACCCGTCTACTATATGGCCTAGCTGCAGTGCCGGCCAC